>CAJINU010000043.1:91445-277450 GCA_905178165.1 Amoebophrya sp. A25
TTCGGGGGAAAGGGCTTAAAATCAAAAATTTTAGGATCTTAACGCTTCAAACTCAACCACAAAACGACGACAAAACGTGGAAAATTTTCGAAATTTGAAAACGCGAATCCAAGGAATTAAATTTCAGCAAAAGGGCTTAAAGTCAAAAACTTTGGGATCTTAGCCTTTCAAAGTCAATCGATTCACTCTGAAAATGACGAAAAAGGTGGAAAACTTTCGAAATTTGAAAAACGCGGAGCCAAGAGGTTGAACCTCAGGGAGAGGGCTTAAAATCAAAAGCTTTGGGACCTCAACACTTCAAACCCACGAGACGCAATCTCAAAACGACGAAAAAACGTGGAGAATTTTCGAAATTTGAAAAACGCGAAGCCAAGGCATTAAATTTCAGCGAAAGGGCTCAAAATCAAAAGTTTTGGGTTCTTAGCGCTTCAAACTCACGGGATTCACTCCCAAAACGACGAAAAACGTGGAAAATTATCGAAATTGGAAAAACGCGAAGCCAAGAGGATGAATCTCAGGGAAAGGGCTTAAAATCAAAAATTTTGGGACTTTAGCACTTCAAACGCACAGAACTCAACCCCAAAACGGCGCCAAAATGTGGAAAATTTTCGAAGTTTGAAAATGCAAACCCAAGAAACTGAATCGCAGGGAAAGGGCTGAAATTCAAAAATTTTGGGACTTTAGCGCTTCAAACGCACAAAATTCAATCCCAGAACGACCATAAAACGTGGAGAATTTTCGAAATTTGAAGAACGCAAATCCAAGAAGTTGAATTTCAGCGGAACGGCTTAAAGTCAAAAAGTTTCGGGATCTTAGCCCTTGACTTCAAACGCACGAGGCCCAATCCTCAAACGATGGCAAAACGTGGAAAATTTTCGAAATTTGAGAACGCATATCGCTTACATCTTTGCCTTGCTTGGTTTCTTATTTTGGGGAGGAGGGGGATCTTAGTGGGAGGGATGTTATCGGACGCTCCAAGCTAGTATTTAGATTTTGAATTTGATGCCACATAATGTCGCTTGCGACAAGTTTTTTGACGTTGGCCCTCCGTCTGATAAACTGAATCAATGCGCGCGCTGTCTCGTAATCAAACAAACTATCATCTTCAACTTCCACTTTTTCTAACAAGTAGATAGCAGGCGAGACGATAGTGACGACGAAGATGGTGTCGTCATCCGCACGAAAGCGCATGATCATAACGATGGGGCTGCTCGCTGTGGGGGTGGTGGTGGCGTGTGTGGCCTTGATGGGGGATGTCAAGTACGAATCACCATGCGTAAACTTCCCACTACATCTGCGTCTTCTCCGGACGATGATAATGTTACGGCTACCTTTTCATTATCTTCATGTTCATGAAAGTGATGGTGATCATCTTACCTCATCTCATCCTAGCACACTCATGCTAAGTAATGGAGGTAAATCTGTATCCTAATAGTGTAAATGGGCAACTGATTCCTTCCTTATCGTGATAAATGAACAGGGTCAGGGCGGATTCCCATTTATTCAATTTCAGGAACTACAGGCAAAGCCAAACAATCATCATGATTTCCTAGCAGCTCACAGTTGTGATGACGGAATATGTCCACCGCTAATGTAGACTCAGCGATGACGGTGACAGCTACAGACGAAGATGAAGACGAGGAAGCAACCGCATTACGTCGTAGACAGCAATTCTATTCGTCGCCACGTGTAACCACCTTTCGTTAAGGGCGTGTCTTCCAATAATAATTCATCGTGATCATACTAGTAGCATCTCCATCTTCACAATCATCCCTGAGAGAAATGGAAAGTATGTATGCTATTTGTTATCAGAACTGCTACAGAAACATTAAGCACTCCAGAAAAGGGTCAACATCTCGGTGATCTTGGATGACGATAAATTACGCAAGACAGGTCTAACTTTCGTTCAGTGATCAAGAAATTGTGACGTCTTTGGGCCGGCAGCAATCTCCTTCCCCTGGAGATGAAGCGGATGTTAAGGCTCTAGATATCATATTGATAAATCACTTTTTTTCCCGAGGCTATCCAATGTTGATGTTGTAGAACGCAAGATAATCAATGTAGTGATTAATTTTAATGTCGATTCATCCGATTGCTTGATATGGATAAGAGTGGAGCGCATATTGAATTATAAATATGATCATGAATGAAGTCGAGTGCTCTAATCTTGTTGAAAGCGAAGGGCAGGGGCATGTGGCGCGTCTGTATCCTGAAAGTAGTGATGACGAGGAGGTATCCAAGTACCCACAAGATGATGACGCATCAGATGGAGTGTCTGGAAAATTATGCGCGCCATTTTCTTTTGAAATTGACAAGTAGTAGGTTTGTCCAGACTTCGCTGGGAATCAGATAGATCTCTCTAAAAGAGGAGTAGTTTGCTAGTGACAGACCGAAGAGGGCATATGAGAATGCACACTCAGGGGCAGGGGGCATCACTATGATGCCATCATAAGTCGTATGTTACATATGACGCAGGGACGCACGCCCGAGGATGGCCTTCACGGGGTGGAAGGCGTCAGAACGGGGAGCGGGCGGCCCCTTGCGCCTCTCTGCAGGTCCCCGGCAGACGTCCCGGCCCCTACCGACCCTCGAAGGCCGGAGGCCTCCGGGGTAGAAGGCCGCCGAAGGCGGCCACGGTCTCGAGGCCTGGCCCCTTTTGCTGGGTTTCCCTCATCAAATGCGGGGTGAGAGCCAGCAGGCCGATGACGAAGGACCCGGAGGATACAGGCCACACGGCTCAGGGGGCCCAGCCTTGCGCCTTTTGCCGCCTTCGGAGGCCTTCCACACCCGGCACGCTGCTGCTGCTGCGGCGAGGGGCCAGCGCATAGCTGTAGGGTACACGCAGGCAGCTGGAAGAGAGCGGCGGGGCCCCTTTGGAAGCCTTCCGCCCCCGGCAGACGCCTCCAACAGGAATCCGGGGATCCACGTCCCCCCCGCGCTCGGGGGGGGGGGCGACTCCCCTGAACCCTGGAACGTATATAATATTTACGCTATAGTTCTTAAGCTTTTTATGGAGGAGCAAGCCGAGAAGTATTAGGTTTAGGAGTACTGTGGTAAATTGACACCGAGAATAAACTTCGTGAGGTCTTCTAACAGAGGAGAGAGGCAACAACATTACCAGGGATTCTACATCAACCACGGCATTTTCCTCATCCTCACAGGCAAGCAGGAGCAACTTCAGAACCTTTAAGGGTTCATCATCCCGTGATAGTGACACAACTACTGTCAGTTATGAGAACGACGACGATCATGGCGACGGAGATATGGAGGTCGATGGCGATGGAGACATAGAGGTCGATGGCGATGGAGACATAGAGGTCGATGGCGATGGAGACATACAGGTCGATTGCGATGGAGACATAGAGGTCGATGGCGATGGAGATATAGAGGTTGATGGCGATGGAGACATAGAGGTCGATGGTGACCGAGACATAGAGGTCGATGGTGACGGAGACACAGAGGTCGATGGCGTTGCAGACTTAAAGGTCGATGGTGATGGAGACAGAGGGGTCGATGGCGATGCAGTTGCAGAGAACGAAATCCATGGCGATGCAGACATAGACGCTGATGGTGACGGAGACATAGAGAGCGATAGTGATGGAGACATTGAACTGGTAAGCTCGAAGGACTCGCACTCTTTGACGGAAGTGAATGCCACATATCAGTCTTCGGATTCGACTGAGCCGCCACGCGAATCAGCACCTGGGTCGTCTCTAGCGGTAACCAAGTCGTCTCCACCTGACACCAAGACAGACAACGCTTAAGGCTTGGCCGCGTACCTGAAAATCCTTCCATCCAAGACGCATCGATCTTCATTGGGCTTTTCACGAGGAAGACCGCGTCTCATTAAGTATAATTAACCAACTTACCTGTTTATAAAGATTTGAATTAAAGATGAGGAGATCATGGATTTGGCTTTATTACGTCGTCTAAAATAACAATGTAGAAGAAGAGGATGCAGCTACTGGCCGCGTGCCCGCGCCTACTAGCGTACTAGAGAAGATTGTGGACACCCTTGATGATCTTGATACGCAGATGAAAGAACCACTAGTGGTGGAGGAGCACGAGGTGGACATCAACATCATCACTTCTTCGACCACCAGTCTGATTGAGTCTAGTAAAACTTTTTCCCACGAAGTACAAGAATCAAAAGTGGACGAGGACACGATTTCGACCTGCGATCAAGGAAAACAGCATGATTCCGCAGTGCCAGCATCCGCAAAGACTGTCTGCTCCCAAGATGAAAAAGAAAATGACACTTCTTGCATCAACATGCAAGAGCACGAGGTAGTAGATGAGTATGAATATGTTGTGGTACCAGCTCACGCCACCTCTGAATAGAACCAAGAACAGGTGGTTGACATAGAACTAGAAGTACCCACAACAAAAATATTTTCGAGAAACTGCTCGAGCTCTGAGGTACTAGCAGTGCTACTTTACTTTACTTTTCTTTTGCTCTTGACGTTGATACTGTAAAAGTAAAACGACTACAATCAATGTCAGTCTAGTGCTGCTTACACGACCGACTACAAATGGAGATCTTCCGCCTCCTCTCTTCTTCTATCAGACTGTCTTTGTCTAGCTTCATATAGAGCTGGTCGTTGAATAAATCCAAGTGGCACAAGCTGCCAGTGCCAGCAAATGTTATAGCATATCAGCACTGCCATTTCCATATTGATTGAACGATTACCAGGATAAGTCGTCCTTATGTCCTCGCCAGTTTAAGCAGAAGTCGTAACCCGTTTGCTCCTAGAATGAAAGTAGGTCATCCTCATCTCTTGTTCATTTTCCAGTCTTCATCCAAAGATACCCGACTTTTTATGACGTAACCAGAAATATTTGATATACTGTAGCGCAACTTAGATATAGATGAGGAGACGTCGTATGTGATATGGGTTACCTCTATCGCTCTCCATATCTTATCGAAGTTATATGAAGACTCGTGGTGACGAGTAGTTGACAAATTTCACCATTCTGTAAACATGAATGCAATATAGGTCGCAGAGCTCGGAATGCGTAAACAGTATCATGTATTTTTGTTCCTACACAAAATGGAACTTGATGCAGAGCGCGCATTTTCCTACGTGATTCAACAACAACTCACCACCCCGAGAATACAAATAGCTTTCATAAGAAATTACAGGTATGCAAAAAAGAAAACTTTTTTATTGACTTGCTACTTGTACTTTCATCTCAGATCATCGACAACTTCCTTCGAGAGCTACAACAAACTGGTTGTGCATATCTTACACCACGCCGTGTACATTTTTTCAACAATACAGATACTGGATGAATCTTCAGTAAACCCTCTCATTTCAAAAATTTATTCGTGATCGCGTTTTGGTCTTTTTGAACAACAAAATTCTACATCACCCTCTCGTTAATAGTAATACGTTTGACATCAAACAATATGAACATGAATAGGATTGTGTTGAATCTGTGCGCGTATCTCAAAGAATCATCAAGTATTGAAACTTCAAGAACAGCTGACGCGCTTCTGTCGAACTTGAATTTTCCTGCGAAATTTTGGCATCAACGTAGTACCGGTTGAGTAAGGACAAACGAAGACGAACTAGAACACTATTTTTCACACGACATATTGGTACTCATTCGAAAAATGCTAAAAACCCTCACCCCTTCGATTCAGTTTGAAAAGTATCTCGACCATGCGATTCGTATTGGTTCAAAATTTATCTACTTACGATTATAACTATACGTCCACGAAAGCCTAGCTGAGGGCCGCTGACAGGGGGACTTGTCCCGTCCGTCGCCGGCAGCTTCTCGAATAAACATACAAGCTCTTCCCTTTCGGATAAGCATGGCACTACTTACAAAAAAAAACTACAAAAAAAGAAAAAGTCGCTCACTGCATTGAATTGAATAGGCCTCGAAGAAGGTTTTAAGTCTCACCACTCTGTCGGCCCCCACCAAACTCTTGCAGTTGAACACGCTGCAAGAAAGGGAAAATAATGAAGCACGGTCATCCACATATGGACGTGCTTCTCCCGTTGAGCCAGAAGATATCTTTAATAACAAGAACATCTTCGACCCGCCACGCATCTTTTTCGATGATGAAACAAGCACATAATTCACTGTGTATATACCAGCCCACCTCTGCGGATTCCTTCAGATATCAATGATGTTGTGATACACGTAGCACTTCTAAGAGCAACAGACGGTGCAGGGCTGCTTGTCATCTTCTTACCACGTCCCCCACGAACTACATGGAACTAGAAACTACGATACAAGTATAGGAAGTAGACGAGCCGGATCCTCGCTACCTCCAATAGAAGACCTCTTCAAGAAACTCATTTACCACTTCAGGCCCTCCAATTCAAGACCCTTCTTGTAAGCACACTCTCAACAAACTCATCATTTACACACGTCCGTCAATGAAAAACGAATTTCCACAGCGGAGCTTCTGTTGGACGTTGAGGTATAAAGAACAAAACTCTTTCCTCTTGTCTTCTCCGCCGCTGTTGTCTAGTATCGGCATCGTTGGTTTTTCTGAGTTTCGTCCAGCTCTGTTAGTCTGTCTGTCTCTGTGATGCATGTCGCGCTCAATGCTTCTCTCTGTCATCAAGTTCAATGCCCTGTGTGCTGTTTTGTGGCTGGTGTTAGTGTTTGCTGCTCGGTTATAAAATACATTCCATGAAGATGTTTGTTGATCTGCGAGCATCTGTTATGGAGGTAATTGCTTAGGCGAAAGAGAGTGTGAGCGAGATATGCAAAAGTTCAAATCGTTAAGTAGACGCAAACGGTATCGGTAACGGAATAAAGATCTGCATGTGAAGAAAAAGAGCTCCAAAACCGGACGACATGCGTGAAAACTAGAAGATGATAGGCATAGAGTGGGTAAGTAAACAGATCGCAGGTGTAAGCGGGCAAAAGTGAACGTGGGCGAGTCTCATCTCTCGGAGATTACAATAAGGTTTTTTTTGGTTACGTCTCCTGCGTCGACTGCGTGCCCGTACTCGTGGCATCGTTAATATTTACTGACAGCCAAGGGGCATAGGCATCGAACTAGTAGAGAGTTCCTATTTGCAGACATGGCTGAAGGTGAGGAAGACCCTGCAGGTGAAGCTGCAGAGGAAGAGGTGCCGAAGGAAACGGTGCCAGAAGTGTTGAATCTTCCTCTTTTCTGGCAAAATGATCGTCTATCGGACTGCCTAATCAAGCTTCCACCAGAGGAAAAAGACGCCGAAGGCGGCAGCGACGAGAAAAATGCGGATGCAGCGCCCGCTGATCCACCTGCAGAAGTAATCTTTTTCTTCTTCATCTGCAGCAGGTGGATGATCTTCATAACAGATTTACTTAATTACTTTTAACACTTTTGTTACGAGATCGAAATGTAAATGATCGCAGTTTCTCTCCTGCTGGTCTCTGTCATCGTTCGTTAAATGATTCCGCTTCATTCGCTTTCCCTCGTCTTCAGGGAGGTGAAGAAGGCGGAGATGGCGAAACAGCGGACGATGGAAAGACGAAGCGGGCCTGGCGATGTCACAAAGTGATTCTGTGCGCTGCTTCTGATTTCTTCTACGAGAAGTTTATTATTGGCGGTGGAGCTGGTGGGGGAGCTGCGGCTGGCGGTGAAGAGGGCGCTGCAGAGTTACGGCATAGCACATAGTACCGATGAAGGAAATGAAATTGAAGGAATATATCAATGTTCTTTTTGAGTTGAAGATCCCCTAGCACATACAACTAGAAAAACATACTCATACAGTGCGTTTTCTAACATATGGTGAAGCCCAAGACGGGGGAGCGCCCGCGGGAGACGAATTGGAAACACCAAGCCTTCCCAACGATCCCATAGCTATGTTGTAAAATGAGCTAAGCTAAGTACTAGACTACTATTTTGTTCTTCACCACCTCCACCAGAAATAAGCTAAGTACCATTTTGTTCTCCACCACCAGAACTCCTGCTTAATGTGCTGCTGCTGCAGGGCTAACCAGTAGGATGCAGCTACTGGTGCACAAGTTCAAGAGATGCAGAGCGTTGTTTCCAGGATTTCTACATTTTCCTTCCACTTGTTCAGCTAGTTGTACAAGTACTCCTCGCGTCTCTACTTCAACCTCGTCATCTCTGTTCCCCTCAACTCGAACTGCTTAGGTGGCTTCTTGGCTTTGTTCCTCTATGATGTCTAATCCGTTTCGAAAAGAACTCGACCTTACTGAAGCTGTACCCTTAGCGCTGAGGTATTGTTACTGCAACCAGCAATGGGAGGACATTGAGCCGGACATCGTGGATCCCGTTGCCTTGTTTGCGGCAGCAACACTACTGAAGATCAATACGCTGAAGGCGAGATGTCTAGAGCACCTCGAGAAGAACGTTCTCTCCCGGCGAACATGCACTACGCTTTTGTACCACACTATCTCTACCTTACAACTTTTGTTCTATACTATACTTTTTTTCGAGTCCACTTGATACATGATTCTCTTAGTACAACTACACGACTTTCATCGTGATTTTGTGGCAGTCTTATTGTCACTTGCGCACCATTTATGTTTGGATCCGTCTTGGCACTAAAAGTTGCTCGCATGATCGATTGCACAACTCGTGCACCGTGTTGCTGGACTTCAGTTTCAACCCTGCTGGTGTTGTATGTCCTGGATGTTCACTGATGATGCTGCTGTTGGCATCAACATCTTTCTGACCTCTCACCTTTAGTTACCACGCAACGCTTTTGGGTTCGGCCGCGTCGGAGCTGTGCGAAATGGCGCGACAGTTTCTGTTGGGTGAGTTCTGCTATTTGACAGCAGAGGATCATGCCAAGTTGATGCGATTGCCCATGAGCAGTCTCCTTCCACTGTTAGAAGACGATGACTTGCTCGTGCAAGACGAGGGCGAAGTGTATTCCCTGGTAAACAAAGTGCTCCGGACGAGGCTTCCCAGACAAGAGCAGATCCTTGCCTTAGGTGGCATAAAATTGTCCGAGGCACAGTACTTCGTGAACCAGCCAGCGCTCTTCGAACTCGTTGTGGTGGAATCAGGTACTTACCATTATCGCGAAGCAATATTGGCACAATTTTTTCTCGTCGAACAAGCACCAGCAGCACTGCGCTGTGAGTGATTCCACGACGCTGCTCCCAAACTGCATCACGAACAACTACACAGCATGTTAACACTTGTTCAAATGTGTTCAGGCACCGCTATGTGCGATGGCGTATTCTACCCTCCGGAGACGGAGCGCTACAGTGCTAGAACAACCGCAAGGTTGACCATCGAGCCAGGAACCAAAGGCGAGTTCAGTTTTCCAGAAGAAGAAGGGTACGCAATCACAACTATGTGTTATTCGAAGTAGTTAAACTAAACATACTGCATCAAGTTGTTCAAGATAATGTTGGTGTTGCAGTAATCATGATCATCATCGATCACTTGTTGTAGCCACTTCATCTAGCCCTAGGAGGCATCGCAATTTGACATAACAAGAACAGGTACGCGCTCTCGTTGACGATGCCATCTTTGTACAACACCAACGTGTCGGCATTGCAGCCACCAGACATTGTTATTAGAGCCCTGAAGGAGATTCTTCCCGCCGACGCGGATGCGAGCGATGAGGTCGCACAGGATCCCAAGTTGCGGTATGAGGTGCTGGCAGAAGGGATCCTACCAAGGGACGCGTACGTAAAGCAGCCAGCATCCCCGAGCATGCGACGGAAGCTTGGACTGCCAGCCATGGATGCAACCACGAAATCAGCGAAAGCAGGAGAGGAAACTACGACTATGAAAGGGGACCCCAAGAATCTCCCTGTAAGTCTGAGAAGTTCAGTCGAGGATAAGGTTAAACGCTTAAATAGTAGACGTTGGCGTCGTTGGTGCTGGTGCAAGGAAGCTGGAGTTGCAGATGTTCTTAATATCCAATTCAAGTAGAGGTGCGTGCCCTTGACCTTGTTGTATATGAATCTTCAAGTACGACCCCTCCCGTTCCCGAACCCGAGTAAATCTACTAATGAAATTGAAATACTAAAGTTCATCTTCAACAGTACGCCAATTAGAGAGTCGAGGTAGTTCAAGAATACGAATCACAATACCACGTGATTATACGATCTCTTTCTGGACCATGTTTTTGTTCATGCTGGATCCTGCTGACGAAGGCGGAGAGGGAGGAGCCGGTGAGGGCGGCGAGGAGGCAGAGGAGTCAGTAGTTTACTCGGTCCCGTTGAAGTTCAAGGACGATGCGAGGGGCGAGATGCTGTTTACCGTGACCGTTTCGTCACCGGAAAAGGACGGGGAGAAAGATTAAGGCTTCATGAACTGCAAAAGAAAAGGTAAAAGATGCTGAGATGGATTCATTGACAAGGAGAGACGGAGAGCGTTGTCCGGCTAGAGTTGCCATACGAATGTCCGGGTGAAGAACCAAGCTCTGGGTTTAGCGCACTGATCTCGTATCTTAGATCACTTTGCACTCTCTGCAACCGTCTGCTCTTTACCAGGAGGAGCGCTCTAAGACGTAGGCGGTGAGGGAGAGGGGGAAGAGGGAGCTGCACCTGCAGAGGCAGAAAAGGAAAATGCCGGAGGCGAGGAGAATGCGGAGGGAGGCGAAGCGGAAGCGACAGGAGAGCCAGAGGTGAAGGCCGGACTTCCCTTAGACGACGTGGACGTGGACGCTTTGCTAGACGCCGTCCGATTTCCCTATCTGCAACATCAGACGCTCGTGGACGCATCGCGAGAGCCTGTCTTGCATGAGGCAACCGCTCAACACTTAGTGGTCGAAGCATTATCTGCCAGGCTTTCCGCCTACGAGCCAGGTGGTGTCATCGGAGACAAGAAACCACGAAATTCGCTGGTAGTACAGTCGGTCGTGAAGAGCCAGCATACTCTTAGTCTGACGTAGGTGGTTACTGATGCTGTTGAGGCTCTCCGTTGCAAAGCAATGTCATACTGATAGCTTCAACTTGCTAGTAGGGAGAAGTGGCCAAGAACAAGTACTACTAGAAGTTGTTACAACATAATCAACGAGAGGGAGAACGGTTTTTCATTTTTTAGTTGCAGTTAGAATTAGTTCTGCTCCTTCTGTCTTACATACTATCCCAAAGAAGAAGAACACGCCTACAAATACAACTAGATGCGTGCGCTTGTTCCGGT
Source organism: Amoebophrya sp. A25 (assembly GCA_905178165.1). Classification (NCBI taxonomy): domain Eukaryota; class Dinophyceae; order Syndiniales; family Amoebophryaceae; genus Amoebophrya; species Amoebophrya sp. A25. Next base: position 102,532 of record CAJINU010000043.1, read on the forward strand.
GTCAAGGCGAAAAGGCTCTGCTGGATCGATGCAGGCTTTACAGGATCCACGTTCTCCGCTGAAGACTATGAAAATCGAACAGAAGCTCGCAGCACCAAGTACAGGGATTGCATCACTGGAAACTCCCTTCCATTTTGGCTATGAGCGCGACTTCGATGACAATGGGCTTCTGCATTTCTTGGCGACCAACGGAAAACGTTCGGCATGGAAGAACCCACAAGGGCTAGGCCAAGTGCAGGTTCTGAAGATACGAAACGGAGGGTAGCTGTTCTAGTGTGCTTTTTTATCATGAAACTGTAGAGGATGAGAATGAGAAATCTTCAAAAACATCACAGGGTTTGCCTCTTTGTATCATCTAGGGCTGCACATAGTGCTGGTTCTCATCATAATCCTCCCCCTCCTCCTCCTCCCTGTCTAATTACCTCTGGCGTTGGTTTCGGAAAGAGTGAGGACTTGGTTGGACGAGAGGCGCTCAATCTTAGGACAGCGAATACGGAAAATAGCTTCTTCGGCGTGGATTTGCAAGGCGATCGACTCTTCGTTTGCACGGGCTACTGCTTTTATGCTCCAAATTTCAACAAAAACAAGCAAGACACATAAGTTTAGGTACAACTACTTTTGGTACCCGTGGTGCTGGTAGCATCAATGCATTGGCAGCTGTTTGAGTCATATTTAGCTAAGGCGAATGAAGAAACAACAACTCTTGACCCTTCGCCACGTCAATCTATGCACAACAGGCTACATCAAAAACTACCACTAGGACCCTACCTTCTCTAATGCAAGCGTGGTAGGAATACAACATCACACGCATTGATGTCGTGGCAACTACAAGGGTCACGCGATCCGAGCGATCCAAACAAGTGGCAGGTTATCGACGACCGCTACAAGTCTCCGGCAATGCTCGGCAAGCCTGGGATAACAGCGTACATCATCTATTCTTTAGCATGATGAAGATGATTTTCAATCTCAAATAGAGTTAGGCTTAGAGGAACGTTTTTTCCTAAAATCGGGCATTGGTCGGCGTGCTCGATGAGCCATCATTTCTAAAAGTCTTGATGAAAATCACGACCAGAGTTACAAGTTAATGAGAGCGAGGGATACAACAAGGACCAGTCTCTTTTCAACGAGAAGAACATTCTTACAGATTCTTCGAATGCACGGCCGCAGTCATAGGATCCGATGCTGAGGGCATGCCTAACGCCGCCTGTAGGGCATTTCGAGTAGTACAACTAGGCAAAAATAGTTCGGGAAGTTACAACCTTGGCCTCAGCGGGATCGAACTTTACGGCAAGGGTCTGCGCGGAAGCTACCCGTGAAGGCGTTGGACATAGTGACCTGTGGAACTTTTTTTTCATTCGTGACTGATTTTGACAATGATTTCTGTAAAAATTCAGTTTTTCGACTGGAATAGCATTCGTTGTAGTTTTTTTTTGCTAGAAGTTCTAGTGGTTTTTTTTAGGGGAAACTGAATTTGACTGATTTCGTTTGTTGTGATGCTTCCAATTTTCATCATACTGCTTAATACCGTCGTGATTGTTTTCTGAGTTCTTAGATTCTCTATGTATTGGTTTTTTTTTGAAATTGAGTGTCTCTTGCATCTCAATCTCGTATGTACACGTGAATGTTGTGAATTTGGTGAAACTACACGACCGACGACAATGATTCGGAAACTGTTTTCTTCCGTGATGAATTGAAAAACACTTGTATGGTTCCTTCGTGACTACAAAACTCGGACTTCAGCGCAAATGGAAAAGGCAAGCCAGCCCTTATTCCATTGTGGTTGTACCTCTTAACAAACATCCGCAATCGAGAACAAGTGGGAAGCAAAAGTGCAAGTCAAGATGCACAGACGCGACACCCGTGCGACCTTTGTGTACACCTCAAGGACCACCCAGAAACACTACGGTGCGTCGGGCTGGAAAATAGCGAAATGTGAAAAAGAATGAGTTGCTTCAGCGTCGTTGACCGCTTAGTCTTACTGATGGTACAAGTACGAGTGAGTGGCACCAGTTTCAACACTTAGATTTTTAAGTGGACCCCGAAAAATTATTCGAGCTAAACATTTGTGCTTCAATACAGTGTGGTCGTATCCATTACCGCAACATCATCAAGCACGGTCACAACCGCTGGAAGATATCTTCAACAACGTCTTTCAAATCTCTATACGCATACTTCTAGGCAAACACAACATAGGCAGACGCGATGACAGAGAGGATGCAAGCGACCAGATGGACACTGGGTATTGCCCAGGAGCCGCCAAAGGTTCACACGTTTAAAAACGCATACTTCAAGTATCACGGGAACTGGCAAAAAGGCGATCTTGGAAAGCTTATTAAAGACGGCCCTGGTGCTCTTCTTCTCGAGGGCGGGCGAACGCTCATAACGTGCACATTTGCAAATGGAGAGATAGACGGAAATGGTAGAGTGTGACTTTTTTGGTTCGCAGTACCTTTATTCCGTGGTAAAAGAGCAGTAGAGGATGTAGTTTAGCATTTAGCAAAGAAACTACCATATTCCACACAGACAAAGCTAAAGGTTAAGCCTAAAGTAAAACTACCGCGTCACGAAATAGGCACACGAGTACGAAAATTGTTATCGCACAAGAGGCCAGAAAGTCTGCCACCACCGGTGGTTGATGAGGATTTTGCGTATGTAACAGACTGTGAAATTTACCGAGGACAATTCAGTTACGATAATGGTTGTTGAATTTCGCTTAATTTTCGATCTGAATATTGAGCACTCGTCGTGGTCTTGGCGGCTTTCATTATGCTGTAAGTAAGTACTAATGCTAATTAGAAAATGCATCTTCTAGTGAATAAGTGGTCGATCACCGCCACCGAGAGGACGATGTTGCCCTCAAGGATCGGAAGAAACTACATTCTTTTTGTTTTTCATAGCATGCGTGGGGAAGCACACGGACATGGGACGATGGAAAAAAATCTCTTCCGTGAGGAAGGAAGAGCGGCGTGGGAAAGATACGAGGTCGAACTCGAGAAAATCACCCAAAGTCTCAATTACGGCGTCTTCTATTTCTAGTTCGACTAGTTTGCATACTAGACTTTCAGCTGTTCATCTTCTGCATGTGTATTTTCACAGTCGTGTATGATTTACCGTTTCTAACGGGCATATTGATTGGTGGGACTGGAGTCCTTTTTGGCAATAGCACTTAATCTCAAGAAAATGAAGGGCACAAATACAACTACTCACCTAGAAAATACTTCTCGTAATTTTCCTCTTCATCATCAGGAGCAAAACAAAGAGCGCATGACCAAAGGTTCGGGTGGCTTGCTGGCGGCGCTAAAGTCAGGCGGTAGTAGTAGTGGATCGCGGTCAGGGTCCGCGTCTGCCAACTCTGTTACGACACCTGGACGACAAACACTAACACTCACAGTTTTTTAGCATGTGAAAGTGAAAGATTTCTCAATTATTCTGATTTTGAGTCTGTAAAAGAAGTAGAAGATAGATGACGTAAAAATAGATGGAGGGCATCATCGTCAGAGGGTGGACATCAAAAGTGACTGTTCTACTTGCTCTCGAGTCGTAGTGGTCATACAGCTTAATAATAATATCCACCTTGGAAAACTCCGTCTCGCTTCATTGTCCGCGGTCCCGGTCCCTCTCGCGGGTCTGTCGGGGCCACACCTGATCAAAGCGGCGTTCACGGCATGAACCTCGACGCTTATATTAAGGCCACAGCGACTGCGAGGATCGTATTGAATAAGAAGATCAGAATCTATAAAAAATACTTCTTGGGTAAGAGCCGACAAGGCACAGATCGTTCTAAACTACTGCTCAACAGGAGTGCTTCGTTGTAATCGTAATGACGATAAAAGATCAATAATTTCACACTCACTACTTCAGACCTTCTAATTCTCTGAGCAGCACCGTAGCAAAGGATCCGCTAGCGCGTAACTCGAAGGCGTTTCACCTCCAAGATTCCGAGATGGGCAGCCGCGAACGGCTTCAGTCTGGCGGGATGCTCACTTCCGTGGGCTCTCCAGGTAGTGCAGCCGGTGGAGGCGTTGCGAGGAACAAGGAAGCCTTCTCATCAAGAAACAAATTATGAAGCCAAAAGGAAATGGAATTGAAATTGTTCTGGAAGAAGATGAAACCTTACTTGGTGAACACTAGTACTACAGTATTCAGTATTGGCGTACTAGAAGTGAATCGACTGGTAGATGAGGACTACAACTAGAGGGCCACTTCTTGTAGAGGACTAATAGGACCTGAGCCTGACTGCGGAATTACCACGGTGGCTTCTACGGTGATCGAGAATGGTCACATCGGAGCTGGCACATAGATTCTGATAGACTTCCTCTAAATTGTCCGAAAAACGGCATTTTTGTAGCCGCAAAATCGTCACCAATGCTGCCATCGTCGATGCTTGGAGGAGATAACCTGCCTCCGGACAACGGCGAAGGGAGTCCGAGCTCCCGGGCCATATATCCTCCAGGTGTAGTCGATCGTTTACCGACAAATGCCCAGTTTTTCCTGATGGCCAGAAACATGATTCCGCCACCTCCTGCCGAAGCAGGTGCTGGTGCAGGAGGGATAAACAGCACAATAAAACGTGGCTCTGGCGCAGCATCCTCAGCGTCAGCAAGACATAGTACAACCACAAAGAAATTGTTCAAGTCCGGTGACGCCAGTCCGACAAGGAGTGCAGCAAGTGCGCCTTTTGTGCGATACACAGGTGGATGGCGGGAAAACCGTTTTCATGGTGAGGGAAAACTCGAAACGCCCGATATGTTGTACAAAGGAACCTTTCAAGACCACAAATTTCACGGAGAAGGTCGTCTGAAACTCAGCAGCGGCGAAAGATATCTTGGTACTTTTCTCGACTACAATCTATCTCTGGTTGATGAAGAATTTTTCACGTCGCAATCACCTTCATGTCATGCCCAGCTTTTGGGTGTTTTTGCATTGTACGAAGCCGAGATTGATCTTCGCCATACTCACAAGCACAACATCCACCAATCCCATCATAATCAACGTTAACCAAACTGAAACTTTCTGATCCTGCCCCCTTGAAAGATTCACTCAACATATTTTCTTCAGGTCAGTTTTCTCTTTCTTCGTATGAAGGAGAAGGTTTTCAGCGGACAGCGGAGGACGTGAGTGGATGCGGTGGAACCATAACCTATATTGGACAATTCGAATCAGGGCGCAGAAATGGAACGGGAGCTGGCCGATGTAACGCCACCGGCTTAACTTACCATTATGTGCTGCTCATCACTTACATTGTTGACTTTTACTTGTAGTAACTTGCGATACAAAAACGGATACGTAGTAGCACGTGCTCTTCTTTGACTTTCTTCGCATATTTTCAGTAGTGCAGCTTACGTTGCTCTTCAGGTGCCTCACCCTGTTCGTCGAAAAGTAAGTGGTATGAAAAATATCTAGAATACATGGATACGCATCTACAAGGACCTAGTAGAACTACATTTACGTCTTGTGGTCATCGCTCTAATTCGAAGGTGTATGGGCAGATGATTACCCAGTCGCGCAAAGTTCAGCTCTGGACGTGCTCGACCACGTCAGCGGAGAGCGCGTGCTTGTTAGAGGTACTTGAATCTTCTTTCCTCAGGTAGCTCCTTGGTCGCAGCACCAAACAAGGCATCATGACATCTTCGTCTACCTGTAGTGGTATCGGAACTTGTTCAAAAACTAACAACCCTCGTAGAATGCTCTTCCTCTCGCTTCTCTCACGTGATCGTCAAGAACTCTGCTTAAATTTCTGAATACTATTAAACAGCACCAACCGAGGACGGTTCTCCTGGAGAAATCCAGCCAGTCAATCTTAACGCAGACCAACTTCCGGTTTCTTGGCTCATTACCTCAGTCGACCAAGAAGGAGCGCCGGTCAGACAAGAAGGCGGCCGGCTAATACGTAACTAAGTACGTGTTATAGAAGCTTCGTGCTAAGTACGTTGTTCTTTAGGAGTTTTAGTCATAGTCATTACCTCAAGATTCTGCTTGTGCTGTTTCATCTCGCTGGTAGTACAAAAGGGGTATTAATAGTACTAGTACTTCTTGATCAGACCACCACGTGATGATAAATACAGCGTCCTTTCACGTCAATCGGCATTTCTTAGGTGTTTTCCTGTGTCCGAAAGATCTTACCCCTGAGGAGGAGGAGGCTGGAGTAGCTCTAGACGCTCCAGCACGACGTCTGCGGGAAACAGAGGGCACAATTGAAGGTGGTGATTTGCTTCTCACGTGGACAAGCCTGCCAGAAGCTGGGTCCTATCAGGTTTACATAGTTGACGTCACACGAGTCGCAGATGACGTGGCCGCTGCATCTGCAACAGAACCGCCAAAAAGCTGCTTTTGCAAACTAGATGTGTGCACGTTTCCCGCGGTTGTTGCATAGAGGATGGCAGCAGGAAGTCTTGTTTCGTGTGATCTTTGTACCTACAACTCATCATGTTTCGATTTCATAGCTGGTTTTGTACAGTAGTTGTAACATTCAACATTCAGACCTTCTGAATACAAACACATCAACATCTTCTAGAACTTTTACGATAAAAACAAAGTTGTAACTGTATAGCGTGCATGCGCTGTCCATCATAAAGCAACAAATACAATAATACCGATTCCGTTGTGAAGATGGAGAATGTGAAGCTTCAATACATGAGATTTTTGTCAGGACTTTCTTACAAACACAAGCCAGAAGAGATAAACGGAGAATAATTAGTACACTTCGAATCTGAATACATGCTTCTAGCGTCGCGACGGTCTACCACATGAACACTGCACAGCACAAGACACATGCCATAGCTGACGCCCATCATTCAATGCTTTGAGAATATAACTACCATATGACACTTTCAAGACAAGGCAGCAAAAGCAGAAGCAGAGCCGAAAATAAATTCAGTGATCCATGAATATCAACACGATTACACGGCTATGGAGAACGGACTCTGCACCTCACAGAAGGATGAACGAGCCGCGGCACGCACCAAACCGGAAGTTCCTTTGATGTTTGTGAAGAGGGGAGCAAGCCGCTCCTACTTCAAGGAAATTGATGCAAAAAGGGCAAACGCAAAGAGGCATGCCGCGTTCTGCTTTTTGCTTTATTTTAAACTCCTCATTCGAATTCGCTGCTAATTGTCTGTTAGAAGTGGTCTCACTTGTGTGAGAGGACAAGGCCTGCACATTCGGGATGTGGATGACTACGAGGAAAGTAGCGAAAGTTATGGCTAAAGGAAAACTTCTAAAACAGCTTGTCATGTTGTAGTTCTAAGTCTACGTCTATCGCTATCAAGGTCAAGGTGGTCAAGATGGATTAAGTACATGTTCTTGTTCGGAAACCTCTCTAATCAGGAGAGATTTCTTAGCGGTGGAGAGAATGGCGAAGGAGACGAGCTGCTCAAACGCAAAGTCCGAATCATGGAACGTGACCTTATGAATTACTCTTCTCACTTCAAAGAGATGATGGATGCGCCGATGGATGGATGATGGATGAACAGAACAGCGAGAACCTCGTCCTGCTTAGGTTTCTTGTCTTTAAAATTACAGTTACAAGCAACTAGGTACATGAGAACAAGACGAAGAGCCGAGCAGGTTAAAGATTTCTCATTTTTACATTTTGAGTTAGATTGCAGCATGTTTTGATACTCCGTTCTACCATTGATCATGTGAACAGAGCATAGATTGAAAATGACATAAAAATAGAACGTGAGGTTATAGATTTAGGTACTCACCATGAAAATGTAAATGAAGATTGCTACATCCCTAAAAAATGAAAGCTGCTATTACAACAGTACTAAGTAATCCGATACTAGTGTTATGAATTTGTCGTGAAGATTCATTGGTTTTTCATTTCCGATAAAGATCGATCATGTGCTTTGTTCATCAGTAGTTACATTACATGACATGCTATCATTTAATCAAACGGACAATCCACGCCCGTCGTGAGCACAGATTCATATGTATCCATTGTGATGCAAGTCAACGAGAATAAAACGGCAGCGAGACCTCCTGTACGAGAAATCACAAGAGGATAACGACCGAAGAGTACCATACCTTGTTGTTCGTTGATAGAACGACCACTACGTGATGTTTCGCAAGAACCTGTGCGTACAAAGACGGTCCATTTGCCACTGGTTGTTCGATTTTTCCGAATGGGTTCCACGGTATGATGGTTAATATTTCTACAAAAGCAGTATTCGAGTTCGACCAGTCTAGAGGTGTCGTGGTCTCGAAGAAGGATAGACATCAGCATAGCGCCGTAGAGAAGGGAAATGAGAAGCGCGAGTGAAGACTGTCGTCAAGAGTACATGAAAATAGCTATGATCCATTCCATCTGTGAAGCTCAACATGATCGGTCGAATCACGATTCATCGGCCGCACCCCATAGATCTCCTTGTCTATGGAATAGAAGAACTACATGTACTAGTCAGGCTCAGGCACAGGCTACTCTGTCTATGGTGTACCCTCGTCACGGTCCTCACCCTCGTTCCCATGAAACACTTTTCCCTGCTGCACAGCAATCTCCGAAGTCTTTGTTCTGATTAACGACCACACTATTGTGAAGACGCTTTCTATACTGATCATGTTCATGACCGTGCTTCATCAAAAACATCATGATAGTAATCAATCGTAGAATATTAAGTAAAAGTAGAATCTTCATGTACATTGTAGTTCTTGTTGATGCAGCCACTGAACGTCGTGCCTCATCATTCTGCTCCTTCTCCATTGCTTGCGTGCTGGGTATGCTCTAGTAGGAGAGTTATTCCGCAACAAAGTAGAGTAGTGGTTTCAATCGACGACTTGTAATAGCCTCGACAATTACTGAATCCATATCTAGGTAAGTGTAAGTGAGTTGTACCTTCTTGTGCGGACAACCGCACGGGCTCCTTCTGCCTGGTGCTGTGGGCGCTAGGCATGCGCCAGATCAAGACTAACTAGTACAGCTAGTAAGAATACGATCAAAGTCAAAAAAGATCATCACGTGCATACTAAGACAACAACGTTCACTCCACAAAAACACAAAAGAAACAGCAAGATGGGTGAGGTTCGTGTGAATTTGAAGTCTGTTTTCGGGCTTTCGCCAGCCACGGGAAGAACTGAGGCTGATCCCTATGTGCGGATTTCACTGCTGGCAAAGAGCAAGGTCCTCGACTCCTTCACCAGTAGCATATCAAAGGGCGCATTCGATCCTGAATACGAGGAGGATTTTGTCTTCGCCAAGGTCGCCGCGAAACATGATCAGCTCTCTCTGAAACTAGAGGTGATGGACGCCACAGAGCTGAAAATTACAAAGAAGGATCAGCTACTAGGCTGCTGTCACGTGCTTGATTTACGAAAAATCAAAAATTTGGAGGTACTAGTCTTGTCGTGGTTTTTCTTTTTTGATGAAACAATACCACGCCACGTGGAGCGCCCATTTAGATTTTCAGTTTATCCACCAGTCGAGTCGGATAGTTAAACTGTTTGTAGTGAGAATGCAAGGCACTTCTCATCTGTTGTACGAAGTAGTTTGTTCTTGCACCTATCTGCTAGAGAACAACGAACAACAAGATGAATAACAGGACAAATCGTCCGTCTAGGTATTATACTTCTCATGAAATCACCAAAGGTTCAGCGAAAGCTGATGAATGCGAAGGGCACAGAGGGTGTTGATGGTGTGATTTTCGTGGAGTATAGCTACGAGCCTGAAGGCGCCGACGTTGCGGAGGCGGACATGGTTGATGGTGACGATGGCGGAACCTTTTGCGGCTTCGTCTACGTAGAGGCGATCGACGCCATAGACTTAGACGCAGATCATCTCATTCTGAAAAAAGGCGATCAGGATGATGAGGTCCTTTTCTATTTCATCTTTTTTATCTACTATAATTAACTTATCCTTGTCCGAGACCCTCAGATTTAATGAAATAGGCTTTATGCAAACGTGATGACTGAGCATGTGCATGATACGAACATAAGATCAACAACCAAGAAACAAAAACAATTTACGCCATTCTCAGGAAGATGAAGCGGGTTTAGCGACAAAGCAGAGAATAGACTGGAATACAGTAATGGAAGTCAGCTGTTCAAAGACGTGCAGAGCTCGGACGGTCCCATTTAGTTGGAGATCACTTGAGGTGGAAGGTAATGATTGAGTTTCTACACTAATTCAGTTCATACTAATTTCAGTTCATACAACAGTAAGAGCTTTTGGTCTGCGTAAGTCACCAGCGCACTCACACAACCATCATTACGGGCGTCACAACCCGCAAGTTTAAACTTTAGGTTCTTTAGTTTATACACTGAATTTTTACTAGTACCTACTCCCACAACTCAACTAGTACTTCCACTTTCACAACACACGTCAGGCACGCCAAACCCTTCATGGAACGAAGGTTGCTCCTTTCCCATAGATTTCGAAACAAGTGACAGCCTGAAGCCAGTGAAGATACGTGTGCTGCAAGACGAGCAGCTGATAGGACAGACTATGTGCGATATCCCCTTGACACCGGTTAGCCGCATTTATGTGAAGCGAATCTACGACCACTCACACGAAGTTCGAGGATACATCTGTGTGAAAGTAGGCTTTGTCCCATTCGGATTTCGTGTAGTAGACCTGCTTTCGGAGACGGTCATGGACGACAACTCAACTGCAGATTTTCTCGGCATGCGACGGAAATATGCGGATGTATTCATCTTACTTGAAAAAGTGTAGAATGATGCTGCGAATAATTTTTGAGCACGTAATTTTTTCGGTGGCAGGATTCTTAGATTTACTATTTTTAAAAGATGACTTCAGACTTCAGCATGTTGTTGAACAAAGACGTCCATTGAAGATCGCCTTTACATCCTCGATTTATCGTCATTCTCCAACCTAAACAGGTGATTGCCCAGAATCACGATTTCCAAGATGCTATGGCGATGCTGCAGGACAGGATAGATGAATTAGAGGGCGTCCGGAAAGGCGGGGACGACGAGGAGGCTGGAAAAGAAGGCGATGAACGCCGCGAGAAGAAAGGACCGAGCCAAAAGGCACGTTGGCATTTTTTCGCAATGGCAGCTGAGCCTTGGTCAAAAGCCACCAAAGTCTCCGCATATAGACTGCGGGGTCTATTAGAGGAGAGTATTTAATATTATAGATACTCTGATACTGTTAGTGCTGTTAGAACCTCCATTTAGAATTTCAATTTCTTAGAAATAAGCACGTTGTTGAACCATCTTGATCACCACTGGTACTTGTGCCTAGAGTTACTGACTTTCATTCATAATCATTTTTGTGACTTCACCATGACTTCTAGGTCTACCCGACCGTCGACATCAAGTGGTCCCTCTCATACGTGCGACCACAACTTCGGCATACCTGAATTTTCGAGAGTGCAATATGGTTCTTAAGGAGTTTGACCTCGGATCCCGCGAATGGCGGCGGCTAGTGAAAACAGTAATGCGCCAGAATCTCGCAGCAGCACAAAGCCCGCCCGTAGAAATGGGAGAACAGAGCGAAGCCTTACAGTAAACTCTTACACGCGAACGCAACCAGCTAGAGATTTCTCGTTGTTCTCTTGACGGTCATATTATACTTGCGATTCACGACGACATTGTTGTAAGTACTAACTTGTACGAGGAAGACGAGGAGCCACACGACTATCAATTACATGAAAATTACATGAATAGCTGCAACATACGATCATATGTACTTCGATTTTGAACAACCGCTACCGAAAAAAAATGTAAAATTCCACTTGACTGCGATGATTGCGCACGAGTAGAAGGACAATGCCTCGTCCTTCTTCGTTTTCATCATTTCATTATATAAATATGACGTCTTCTTCTCTGTACCTTATTCCGACTTGTCAACCACGTCATATTCGTATTTGTCTTTCACCGTTACTTGTCATCGTATATTTTTCGATAGTGCTACCAAGAATAATGTCAGGCAGTCCATCCTTCAAATAGCATTAGCCTAGTACTCTAGTGTCATTGTCAACAGTCAAAAATGTTACGAAAGTACAGGAATGAATGAACATAAGAATGTACAATACACCATTATAGTCGTGCTCGAACAAGAAGATGAATCTAGCAAAACCTCTTCGAATGATACGATGACCAGGGCTTCGACCGGCATTCTAACACATTATTCATTGAAGATAACGAACTATGAAACAGCGCCAATGCAACTGTGCCCGAGCTTGCTTATCTTAATTTGGTCCTTAACCTGCATAGAGTTTCATAGCGAAATATGATTCTGGATGGTGTGTTCATCCGAGGCCTGAGACTCTTCCACCGAAATTATGTTCAGCATCTTCCAATTTGTCGATGCACAGGCAGCAGGTACGAATCCCGTGTTCTTCCAACGACACGACGGAGGATGTTTTTAGACTCGCTGCTCGCTGGGGTGAGGTCAACTTGACTCATGGATAAGCAAACTCAAGACAGATGGACATGTACACTCACAGTTGCAGAATCTGCATGTCATGGAAACACTACTAGATCAACATCACAGAAAAATACTGTGTGGATGCAATTCCGAAGTCGGAATTTCTAAGAAAGGAACTGCAATACTAGAATTAATTAGAAGTGGTTCATTCGGTCACTACCGCTAGCCCCCTGGTGTGGGTCCCCAGGGGAAGGATACGATGGGAACCGGAGACAACTGCTAGACAAAACACACGCACGGACATGCTTGAACAGGCGCCACAATTGAGGAAAATCCTGAGAGGTGTCAGCCTTGGCGGGGCGTCATCGGGTGCGTTGCCGCGGGGCGGCGAGCCCTAAAACGCGCGCCGCTTGCCTCCGGGGGATATGTGGACGCCTGGCAGGGGTGGAAGCGCCTGCGGGCCCATCTTCAAGCGGAAGGCAGATGCAGGCACATGCCACGCCGTGCGAATTTGTTCGCTGGGGTCTCAGGCATTCAGAGGCCACGCTGGTCCGCGGGGGTTCAGAGGTGTAGGGCGTTGCCGGTGGGGCGCGGCGCTGCAAGCAAGTGACGCGACTGCACGCAAGCAAGCGACGCGACTGCATGAGGCCGCCGCCTCGCACCATCGGGCAGCGCGAGCCGCGGGCCTGGGTGAGAGGAGAGCGCGGCGCCGAAGCGGGCGCCTTATAATATAAGTTTCAAAGCTCATGGCCTAACTGCGCGGGCCCAGGGCTGGGGGGAGAGGAGAGCGGGGCGCCAAGCAAGTGCGTGGACGCTTTAACTTTCAAACTCGTGCTCTAACTTTCGAAATTCATGGCTTAACTTTCAAAGTTCATGGCTTTCCAAAATTCTTGCCCTAAGTTCCAAAATTTTCGCCCTAACTTCCAAAATTCTTGCCTTACCTTCCAAAATTCACGCCCTAAGAAACTTTCAAAATTCAGGGCCTAACTTTCTAACTCGTTTCCTAACTTTCTTGCAAAATTCATGCCCTAACTTTCAAAGTTCATGCCTTAGCTCTCAAATGAGTGCATGGCCTAGCAACTTTCAGAGTTCATGTCTTAACATTCAGAATTCACGTGCCAACGTTCCGGATTTGTGTCTTAACTTTCAAAATTCATGCTCTAACTTTCAAAATTCACGCCTTAACGCTCAAAATTTACCTCTTAACTTTCCAAGTTCATGCCTTAACTTTCAAAGTTCACGCGCTAACTTTCAAGACTCATGTCCTAACTTTCAAACTTCATGCCTTAGCTTTCAGACTTCACGTCTTAGCGGTAAGCTTAAGGGTAGCCTTCGCGAGTCATTTCCTAACTTTCAAAATTCACGCCCTAACCTTCAAAATTCACGTCGGTCCTAACTTTCAAAATTCACGTCGGTCCTAACTTTCACAATTCACGCCCTAACTTCCACAATTCACGGCCTAGCTTTCAAAATTATTCATGGCCTAACTTTCGCAATTCATGTGCTAACTTTAGAAGTTCATGAGTATAGTAAAGCGCTGCGCGTTTTTGCGGTGTTGATTCCGTTTGTCTTCAAGATTCAAAATCACAATTCAAAATCAAAACTCAAAACATAAACGCTAAATCAAAACTCAAAACTTGCATTCTAAATCAAGGCAAAACTTTTCAAGTAAAGAGATTTTGAGAAGAGCTGAAGGATATGAGTCGCAACGAGCGTCAATGTTGATTCAAGCGCATGCAAAATATGGACTTATATTTTGGAACGACCCTTTCCCTTTAACAACTAACTGCAATTATAGCAAAAGCTCAAGCCCCTGGCCATGTAGTGGATAAAGTGTAAGTGTACTTTATTATCTGATCATGGACCAGTTTTTAGATGTTGAAATTATTTGTATTAGAGAAACTCGCTTCACTATTTGTTTAAAGCAGTAAGACCATCGTGCACTACCACTCCAGAAGGAGTTTCCAGAAGGAGTGAGGGCGCTGGGGACTCTTGCTACGGCCTCCGTAATATTTGGGCGGAGGTAGCTTCTTTTCCCAGGGTGGGCAATTTCCTTCTTGATTTGGCGACATGTCGCGGTATCAGGCAGCAAAATTATTTGTCGGAAATTTGAAGCCCGAAATCGACAAGGAGTCGCTAAGACACACTTTCGCAGAATACGGAGAAGTACTATACCTTGCCCCAGTACGCACTATCGTCACCCAGTACGCGGAATGATAGAGTAGTTGTAACTACTTACACGAGACTCACTTCTTGTTTCATATTTTGTTTGGACTAGAACTACTAAAAATAGTATCTTCTGCTGCATCGTCTTGTTCAAGTTTTCCGACACCTAGGAGGGATTCGTGTTAGAGCTCCACCTCCGCAAAAATATCAAGCTGCAAAAGAAACAGGTCGAATCGGTATGGGTCGCAAAAAACCCTCCTGGGTTCGCCTTCATCGAGTTTAGATCTTATGACGAAGCCCGCAAAGCTATCGAGGAGCTCAATGGGAAGCAAAATTCAGGTACTGAATTAGTACATGACCCAACGACAACAACAAGAACAACTACAGCTTTATTTTATTTCCATTAACTCGGGGGTAAATACAAGTAGTAGCTATTGGACTCTAGGTCTTCTATTATGATCAATATGATGAGGACGAATCATAATGGAAAAATCTGCGCTCGATCGATGCGATTGTTCCTTGCATCGATGGTAATTTTCCGAATCCGGTGGAGGTGGTGGTCAACTTCAACTTCATCTTCAGTCTCAACTTCTATCGAAATTCCTCGTCCAGAATTCACTGAGGAAACGGGTCCTGGAATGCGTGTGGAAATAAGTACAGGAGCAGGCAGGCGGGCAGACGCACCACGCGAAGACTCACGAGAACGCGGCTTCCGTCAATTTGCGCCGAGGAGAAGATCAGAGTACTGCCCGATTAGGTCCTCGGCCATAATATTAGTTGTTGTTCCAGGATGATGATGAAAGACAAAGATAGCTCTGGTTTCGTGCGTAGATGTAGATGAAGTAGGGTTATTCCTCCCATATACATTTAGATTTACAATTACATATCAAGCGAAATTTCATCCTTGACCACGTCTCCTGTAGGTCTAGACGACGGAGTAGACGACGGGATCGAAGAGACGATGGTCGCGGTGACGGGAGGCGAGACGATAAATTATGCCGAGTTCATTGAACTAGTCGTTTCATTTTTTCATCTAACGTGAACTTGATGTTGTTGTGCCAAGAAACAGATTTGATAGAGATTCCTAGGAAATTTATCTAAACGTCGAATTAGTAGAGGTCCACCCTTTGTAGTTACAACATAAAAGTACTATCCTTGGAAGTTGAAGTCCGAGTATCCTTTGAAGTTAGTGTAGTGAGATCGTATCCTTCTTGTCTTCATTATTCGGGTATGACGAATACAGAGGCAGCTCTAGAGGAGGCGGGGGAGGAAGAGGATACGACTCTAGGCGACCGCGGAGAGTACGCGGGTCAAGGTTCTAGACTTCTTGTTGAGGAGGAAAGTACATGTAAATCTAAGTACAAGTATATTAACACACTATCATCTAGTGCTGCATGATCTAGTATATGAGTTTTTTAACATGACTTACACTTAAGTTTTTTGCTTTAGCTTACTAGGTACAACTATTTTTTTAGGGCCAATTAGAGAGAGCTTTCAACTACCGCTTTATTTGGCGCTATAATAAGCCGCACGCTCGACTCGACCAATCCATCGTCATCGCCATATCAATGTATTGTGAGGCTGCGTCATGAGGATCATCATGTCATTAGATCGCAGAATCAAGAATGATATCTACCCTGTGCTACCTCTAGTTCTAGCACAGTCCTGGTGGTCTTGTTCTTCCCGTTTTGTTCACGAGACCCCATAGAAGATCTAAGATCATAAAATGAATCCGAATTCTTTCCACATGAAGAATGTCCAACATCAGACACTGATAATCTGTGTATACAGATGATACCCATTTTGCAAAATCTGCAACAAATGATAATGATGAATGCGTAGTTCGGCCTTTTGGAATAGGGAGGCTCCTTCTTGCTGCTAGAGATCTTGGAATCAACAATGATATGAATGTGACAGAACGAAGGACGAAAGTCAGAAAGTAAAAATTTCTAAGTACTTACATACTTGATTGTTGAGTGAATCTATTGGCATTATACTACAATAACAGTCCAGGGGTACGGAGCACGACGAGAGCACGATATCAACGAACTGGTATCTTTCTAACATCGCTGTCGTGCGAAAGCAAGAAGTGCAATCACGCCTCATTTTTTTTAGATAATATCTTCAAGTGCGACTACAGTAGAAGATATTTGATTTCAAAGAAGAAGCTCAAGCTTGCGTCAGATTGTTCTTAAGTCGTACAGCAACAACTATTTGATTGTCAACAATCATTATCCTCAAGAAGTACTCCTACGCGGTACTTGTTTCATCAGATAAGCGAAAAAATGGCGGGCCCTGGAGGAGATATCGATATCAACAACCTCAATATGGGGAAGATGATGATGGACGAATACGGTAACCCGTTCGTCGTGCTGGAGGAGCAAGGCGCAAAAAAGCGAGCACACGGTCTCGAAGCACACAAACAGAACATCATCGCCGCAAAGGTTATGCACAAGAACATGAACATTTGTTTCGTCAACCCTCTTTTGATTGATTCTCTGGGTCAATAAATCTACACGGCACGACGACCTACCTAGTCGTGATGAAGATCCTTAGAGCAAACGGAAAACGGCCAGATACAAATACATTAAAAGTTCTGTTATTTGAAACTGAGACCACACGCACGATAGAATTTTAAAAAGAAAGTTTCCCCTTTCATACACTCCGTCGCCGAGACAGTGCGAACGTCGTTGGGACCGAAGGGAATGGATAAAATGATCGTTTCGCCTGATGGTAATCTTCATGGAACCATTCAATTCTACAAACCCTACGGTTGTTATGCTTATTGTCAGAATCGATAATTTCTATTTTTATCACCACAGGACCATGAACAAATATTACCACCCCGCCCGACCATGAGCTTCACCACATCACCAGCCACACCACAATTCTCAAAATGATCAGGTGACGTTACGGTTACAAACGACGGAGCGACAATATTGGAGAAGATGGATGTGGAAAACGAGGTACTTGATTATGATTTTTTCTGACACAAATTTGCTTGATGTTGATTAAACAAACAAGCGGATGAATCAGATGAAGTGTTTTGATTTCTGTGACGAGTTTGCTAGAAATAGAGCTATTTTCTGTCAGACCGATTTCCATTTCGCCATTACTTCTAGGACAACTCTTCGAAATCAAATCCAAAACATCCGATCAACAGATTGCTAAGCTTCTGGTCGACTTGTCTGTTAGTCAAGACAACGAGATTGGTGACGGAACGACGGGCGTCGTGATTATGGCTGGAGCGTTATTAGAACAAGCATTAAAGTTGTTGGAAAAAGGGATTCACCCATTGCGCATAGCCACGGGTTACGAAAAATCTTGCGAAGTCGCAGTTAAGAGGTACTTATTGTGCTTTAAGATATACCTCTTGATCATGTTGCTTGAATTTATCACACCATCATTGAACTCATCATCATTATTTTTCGCATGAGGATCGTCAACCAAGTAGACCAACTGCTTCAGCGCCTTCAAGTTGATTGATCAACGTCCTGCAAAATTCAAACCAGGATCAATGAGATAGCTCGTGAAGTCGACGTGTTAAAGGATGACAAGGCCTTTTTGAAGAAGGCTGCGGCAACGGCATTGGGCAGCAAGATTGTTTCCTCGCACCAGCAGAAGCTTGCCGAAATCTGCGTGGACTCCGTGCTCTCTGTGGCCGACTTGGAGCGCAAGGACGTCAACTTCGATTTGATCAAGGTTGAGGGCAAAGTAGGCGGTAAGTTAGAGGAAACCTCGGTTATCAAGGGTATTGTTATCGACAAGGACTTCGCTCACCCGCAGATGCCGAAGGTCGTCCGCAACGCGAAGCTTGCCGTCCTCACTTGTCCCTTTGAACCACCAAAGCCAAAGACCAAGTACAAATTGGATATCCGCACTGCGGAAGACTACCGCAAGCTGCACGAAAGCGAACAGAATTACTTCGTGGACATGATCAAGCGTATCAAGGATTGCGGTGCCGATATGGTTATCTGCCAGTGGGGTTTCGACGACGAAGCCACGCATCTTCTTTACCTTATGACCGAAACCAATGAACATACAGAAACAAAATACCAAAACCAGTTGTACTAGTAGACGTAGAATCGGTATCTGCCACGTCATGATCTTGTTCTTCATAGGAGAAGGTGAAAATTAGTTGATGCTTACGACAGCGACATCCGCAGAGGATCCCG
This sequence comes from Amoebophrya sp. A25, assembly GCA_905178165.1. NCBI lineage: Eukaryota > Dinophyceae > Syndiniales > Amoebophryaceae > Amoebophrya > Amoebophrya sp. A25. The sequence goes on from CAJINU010000043.1 coordinate 121,198, forward strand.
AAAATACTCCCTCTCTAATCTCTAGCATAACCTTCCAGCGGTGCGTTGGGTCGGAGGAGTTGAGATGGAACTTTTGGCCATTGCGACTGGCGCACGCATTGTCCCACGATTTGAGGAGTTGGCACCGGAAAAGCTCGGTTACGCAGGAAAAATTGAAGAGGTTCAAATGGGGACAAACCGCGAGCCCATGCTCGTCATCGAAGATTGCGGAAATAGCAAAACAGTCACCGTCCTGGTAGTGAGATATATATTGGAATTTGAATTTGATGTACTTAGTTGGAAAATGTCCAGTCGAAGTACTAGATGTGATGTGTATAATTTGCTCTCCATCGTGTCATTTTGAATGAAGAGCGAGGGAGAGGGTAGAGCATCCATTCTTAAGAAATGAAATAATGACTTACAACGCATCCCCTCCACCCACATGGTAAATGCTTTTGATTAATATGACCAGGTCCGCGGTGGGAACAAGATGGCAGTCGCAGAAGCCAAGAGGTGTCTCCACGACGCGAACTGCTGTGTGAGAAATCTTATTGTGAGCCCTTATGTCATCCCCGGAGGAGGCGCGTCAGAAATTGCAGCTTCTCTCGCGATCGTCGAGGCAGCGGACGCAGAACCCACAGTCGACCAATACAGCATGAAAGGTATATACTTCTACACGCATGAGTTAGATCAAGTGCAGCAGCACCCTGCTCTAGCAGATCGAGCTTGACTAATTACATGTTTGCATTCAAAAATATCAGCATTCGATGCAAAATTATGTTGTTGACAACTACGTGTACATTAAGATTTGATTAGATTATACCCACTGATGAAACGTCAACAACTCCAGCTTTTGCCGATGCTCTGGATACTATCCCTCAAATCCTTGCGGAGAACAGTGGTTTGCCGTGCATCCAAACCGTGACGGACTTGAAGGCAAAGCAGCTTGAGGTGAAGGACGGTTGGCATGGAGTGGACGCTATGAGCAATGGCACAACCAACATGTGGGACCAGAATGTCTACGAGGCGCTCTCTTCGAAATGCAACCAGTTGCGATTGGCGACACAAGTCGTGAAGATGATCCTAAAAATCGATGATGTCATCGCAAACGCCGACTCCTTCTAAGTAGTGGTTCTAACGGAAGAAGATGAAGGATGACGAAGTTGTGAGCAGAAGTAGTTCACGATGTTAGGAGCCGGGCAAGACCGCTGTGGGGGAAGACGAGGGTTCTTATATCGATGAAGCCGATGAATACCGCAGCTGCCGTGGTCGCCCTGTGATAGTGGACGCTGAAACTTCTCTCGGATGAATCATTTCAATAGCAGTACTTTATGAAAAAGTTGTTACAGCAACACCGATGAAGCTCGTCTTAAAGTTCTACCCCTTCTTACCCAACATGGCGACATTACCCTCCCTCATTTTTACAGTTCCTGTTTAGTAGGATGTGCATGTGCAATGAAACCGCGACCGTGCCATGCCCTGGTGCCGCGTTTGATCGAGGTCTTCTGAGTTCTTTTGTGTATTTCAACTTTCATGATTGATAATTCTTAGCCTGAGAACATCTGCTGGCTGTGTCCTTCTATGTCGACGTTCGTTCATGTCCTCGCTAAGACTTCTTACGTAGGCTTGAATGATATGCTTGAATGATATTGAAAGAGAAATGTGGGTGACAACATCAGACTAGTAGGTGAAAAGTAGTTGAAGATGTCGAAGAACAGTATCAAAAGAAGGGTGCGAGCGGCTTTGCTCAGTAGCTGAACCGATGGCAAGTTGCCGTTGAAATTTTGCCACGGAGCAAGGCGCAAAAATTCAACTCTGTTCTCCAAAAAATCCGAAAAGAGTACATGATCGATGAGACCAATCTGTTGAGTTGTAGAAATATCCCGAGGTTCCGCGCGGAGTTTCACCAGAGAAATTCGTACCTCCGCGTCTAGAAGAATGCAAATCTAGAGAAATTGATACAATTCTACAACATGCCTTCATCCAGGCATGATCAGTACAGAAGTAGAATCAACGTGTGCATAGGTCAACATTCCTTTCGGCGCATCAACGTGTCAAGAAATCCAAGTGCGATTCACACTCTTCTCGTTATTGAAAGAAGCGGTACACTCAGACTCAATCAACTTCTATAATGGCAAGTGATAAACTTGTAGCCATATAACAAGAATTGGTAATGGTAAATCTTGATATTTTTGTTAGTCATTATCTTATATCAGTATTAACATGAACATGATCATCTTCATCAGTATCACGAGAAAGATGGCGTCGTCCATTGTACACCAATGGGGCAGAGTTGAAACCGAGATGAACAAGCACAAAGTCAAAATGGCCCAATGCGTAATCCTATTGTGTTGAGCTACTCCAGGACAGGCCCTGATCCCTAGGCTGGAATTGGTAAAGAAACTATGGACTTAGTCACACGATTGTTGGAGTGCCTTCTGAGGATCATGGAATAACTAGTGGATATTTGATTAGAGCACAAACATATTGTTGACTCGGGATCAGGGGAACAAAATGCAGTTTTCTTCGCCCTTCATCTTCAGCATGTCTTTTGATGTGCAGCTACACAGCACCAGCAATCGCGGGTTTGACCCGTAATTCATCGGCGACTTCACCTCCCGTTAGGCTTAGTCACCACGCACGCACACGACCTCCGCTCTCCCGAGGAAAATTTTTTCTTTATGAACGACTCTGCGCAATGCAGCTGCGGAAGATTGCTGACCTACGCAGAGTAGATGAAGTACAAGGAAAAATATAAGACGCTCAAACCGAAACCGTCAGACCGAAGAACAGTAATAAGCACTAGAAACTACACCACTTGATCTAGAGAGGAGTTGTTTTCTCCGTTGGTATGCGCAGTAGCGCGGCTGCAGTGTCTTCACCGGACGATAGCTCGCCGCCTCTAGAGCGGGAACGACGAGTGGGAACATCCGGCCGAGTTATCAGTACTCCGTTTAACAACAATCCGAATCAAGTAGAGCAACATACGTTTACGTTATCTAGCACGACAGCCACATCCTCCTCTTTGTCCTCAACATCAGCGTTTTTACTCGAAGAAAGTGGCATTGAGGAAGCGGGGACAATTAGTACTGCAGCGTCTACGACCTCAACCACATCGGGAGGAGGTGATAGACAGGTCAACAGCATGCAGCCTGTCGACGCGTCGGAGGCTTCGTCTCGAAGAGCGAGAGCATCGCTAGACCAGCAATACTACGCAGCCAACCCCACTAGCCGTGGGACGCCTCCTGGGACAGGGTCTCCACAGCGACGCGGAAATGGTGGGGTGCCTCCATCAGCGTTAAGTAGCGGTGGCCATGGATCAGACCAAAGAAATAAGTACAGTGTCGACCCCGGCGGGGCGAATGGATTTCCGTCATCTTATCCCGGAGCAACAAGCTCAAGTGGAAGCAGTTACGCCCCCGAACCTCGCAACCGAAACTCATATGCACCTGGGGGGAGTCGAGCATCAGCCTCTACGTCAACAACACGTAGAGATGGAGGTACCAATACTCTTTATTTTGAATTTCGAGGTTCTGGTTCTCATTCTCATTCTCTTTTGTTCATACACTGTAGACCACCCTGGTGCAATAAAGATCAATTTGTTTTACTTCTTTTCCACTTTCGATTTCGTCAATAATCAGATCAAAGCTGAGGAAAACTTGAACCTAGTAGGGCAACTCCCCCAATAAAGTGCAGCGATATTCAAGCTTTGTTGTATTCTTTGTCCATGAGGTCATCGAACGCAATCCGTCGGAGGCGGTGCTTCCTCTTCTTCATCGATGGGTGTCACAGGCGAACCAGGAGGGGCTTCTAGCAGCCTCACAGGGCCCGCGTTATCGAGGCAAAAATGGGAGAAAATGCTCCACAAAGGGCTAACTGAAGAATTTTTGCGAGATAATCGGGAAACATTCCTCAGGCGAGTACGCCGTGGAATTCCGCCAGAATTTCGCTGGCAAGTCTGGAAATGCGTGATTAGCGATCCGCAATCGACGATCAATACTTCTAGTTCAGATATGACAGGTGGAGGCGGAGCGGCTTCTAGTACTTCCTCCACGACCACAGGCACGGGCATTGAAGACGAAAACTCTCGTAGTAATGGCGGTGGAGCTACCTCCGCAATTGGCACGGCCTCTTCGAAACCACCAGCTGCCAGCGGTGGCTTCGCGGCCATGTCAGCAGCTAGCAGGAGCTCAACCTACCAGAATTTGCTGAAGAAGGAAAACCGATGGATATCCTTGATCAAGATTGACATCTCAAGGACCTTCCCAGAAACCGACAAATTCTTATGGCCAAGACCTATGTCGATCTCCATCTCCTCTCTGGATCCAACCACCAGCACGGTTGTACCGATCATTCCCATGGTTTTTGACATTTGGCCAAGAAAACGGGCAGCGGGGTGCTTGGGTTGCAACCATTGTGTTGTTTTTAGGATTCATTCTTAGGACGATGGAATAACCGAATCACACCTCATCTCTAAGATTTGACGACAGCCACCAAAACAAGCTTTTGCGGATTCTTTCAGCATACAGCAATTTCAATATGGACGTTGGGTACTGCCAAGGCATGAATTTTATAGCCGGTCTTCTACTCCTGGTATCCGGCTCCAACGAAGAGGAAACATTTTGGATGTTTGTCTCACTGATGGAGCTACGCGGCTTAAAGGGCTTCTACAAAGACAAATTTCCCATGCTCAGGTACTGTAAATTAAAGTTCTCCCGAATGCAAATGCAAAACGATTCCATAGCTCTACTTGTTTCTTACGAGGCATAGATAAGGTGAAACCTGGGAAATTTTACAACAATCTTGATCTTCATCACATCTATTTCAACTTGAAAAAAAAATCACTTTTACAGAAGCAAATTTTTACATTGATAATCATCCATGCATTCCAGTTAGTAAATGTTAAAGAACAAAGAACGCGAGCAAACACCTGATGCTCACCTGAACAACAGGGTTTACCTGAAAGCTTTTGACCGATTGCTAGGAGAGCAGTTGCCGGAGCTCCGAGAACACTTTCAGGTTGAAGGGGTGCAGCCTGCGGTCTATCTGCATCAGTGGTTTCTTACTCTCTATATCAATTGCCTGCCGTTGCAAACGGTGCTGGTCATATGGGACGTCGTCGTCTGTGAAGGCCTCCACGTTCTACTCTCAATCACGCTGTCTCTGCTAAAAGTGCTGCAAAGCGTTCTTCTGATTATGAAGAGATGATTGAAACAAATCGATGTGCTAAAAATAGAAGTGGTGCTATTTTCGATTGTCCTTATGATCGTTATCACTCGAAGACAAAAACTAGCTGGAATACATTCATAGGTTCTGAAGTTGAGGCTGACGTCGCCGATGTAAAAATTCGATACGATAGTACAGTACGATGAAGGAACATGATCATCTGGATAAGCAGAGTAGAAACTTGGTGATTGTCTTCAAGCAGCGCTGTCAATTTCTAATCTGGAACTCGAGTTTGAGGACATCGTAAAATTTTTCAAGACCATGAAGACTGGCGACGAAGATTGCGACGCGACGATGATCGGGCAGCTGCTAATCCGCCAGTCGGGCCGCGTTGACCTGTCAAAGCAAGTGTTGCATATCATAAACCAGGAAGACAGTAGTGATTTTGTCGACTTCGATGATTTTTTCGCTAAAGAGACTGGCGCTAGTAATGGTTCGACTTCAGTCGGCATAGGAAAAGGTCGATCTTCAGCTGCAGGTAATGCTGGGAAAAAGGATGGTACTACATATACTTTCGTAGACAGGGGGTATCTGTTTTCAAATTCACACCCAGTCGTTAATTTCAATGTTTTGGTTTGTTGGAATCGTGTTGCTTATCAATGTAGAGGTCTTCGTTTTCCACCTTATTTCTATTTGCGTATAATTTTTCGCGAATTTTCATGTAGTTAGTCTGTCGGACTCAAAATAGTTGTTGTCGTAGTCCCTTCCGTGTACTTGTTCTACTACGTCGAGGAAATAGTATCAGCGAAACGACAAAAACAAATCTGATTATCAGGTGGAGACACCACTGCTACAGAGGAATTGGGCTGGTTTGAAAGAATGAGTAAAGACCTGGCTACGTTCTTCGACTCTAGTGGTGATTCGTATGGGTACACCGGTGCGCCAGCATCAACGTCAGCTGCAAGCAAAAAGGATACGCCTCCGTAAGACAATTCATCATGATCTTCATAGAAGAAGGGACGGTATGTTTACAGTATACGACATGATCAGTATTAAATGATAAATTCATCAACATCATGTGCTTGTGCTTCCCCAGAACGGAGAACGACAGCAAAATCAAAAGGCTAAGATGTTGGTAGCATCAACTCTAGTACAACTTTCTCATCTACGTAAGTGACAAGGTGTTGATTTTTTGGATCTAGAAATGACCCTTCGAAAAGATTAAGATTTTGATATTCAACAATCGACAATGATTTTTCTTCATGCTTATCCTTTCACCTTTGACCCTCCAGTTTACATTCTCTGCTACGAGAAATTATGGCTTGATGCTCCTCATGAAGTGAGATATTTTCAAGGAAGGTAGACGTACCGTTACCCTTCGATGCACAGAAATCGATGCTTAGATAACGCTACATGTCCCTGTAAACACCCAAGCCGTCGACTGAAGAATACGATAGGGATACGGACGACGCTCATGCAGATACTTAGGAAGAACGTGGTCCACTGAGCCTCCGCCTTCTCGTATGCGAGCCGTCTGTGTGCGAAGAGAAAAACGTCAGACAACATTTGAATTTGTTAAAATACATAGAATAAGTATTTGATGCTGAGCATTTCTATTGCTGTTATCATCAATTTTGATTTCTTCGTGACGAGCGAGTGGTGCGCACGACCTGACTGTGACATTCAACAAAGGTATCGAGAGAACTTCAGCTTCTAGGCTGACAATAAAAACTCAATCATGCATTGATGTTCGGTTTGAGCGAGAGCGGGCCTGAGTGATATATCGGTGAGGATATTCATTCTGTTCATCAATAACCGCGAGCGTTCTGTCTACGTTGCTCCATTAGCATTAGATACCTACGTGTGAGTTTGCTCTGAATAATTGCTTCTGAAATGAACGTAAGCTCAAAACCCCATGCTTGCTCAGGGAAATGAAGAATGCTCATTTGATTACTTAAGTCCTAGTTTGCAATGAGAACGACGTCCCTGTAATAGCAACGAAACCCAAGCCCCACGAATTCACTTGGCCTCTCATCAACGTATTGTTCTATATTTAACATTACCTTACACGTACTACGTCTTCATAGTTAGTTTGTTTTCTTTACTGAACATCCAGCATGATCATCACCACTTCTCTTCATCTGTAGGTCGCAACTGGTACAGCTCATTTTTTATTATCAATACCTATATCACAAAAATGAAGTTGATGTTGAGAATCAATGTTAGTAAAGATTTTTTTACCTTACTAAGGTAGAGGAAGATTCTGCATTACTCGATCCTAATAGGATACTTATCTTGGACGAGTACTACTTTAAACAACTACGAACTACTAAAGAATAGCACGTTTCTAATATTATGACTGAAACATCAAAGAGCAAAGAGTATCCCTGTTTCTATATGTGAATGCATGTAAGTAATCATCTCTTTACTTATTTTACGACTCTTCAAGAAAAAGTCAGGATGAAGTTGCTTGACGAAGATAGTTCTGTATCGAGGACGGTTGCAGAAGGAGGTGCGTTCGTCGAAGCAATGTCTCGCGCGCTTCCTGCACATGAGGAGTCCCCAGTCGGTAACACAAAAAATGTCAGTGGTAAAGCTGTCACTCCTCAAACGGCTGATGCTGGTGGAGACGGAGGCCCTGACCATTGTAAAGATGATCACGACCAGGAACACGGCCAGCACTATCGAGGCGATCCAGGAGTTCGAGAAGATGTTCAACACAATATGAATAAGACTAAGAACGTTTTTCATGTGACCCGAAGCTCGAAATTTCAAACTGAAGAGGATATCGTGAATGCATTTTCTGGAGATGTTCTGCATCTCGTCTTTGATGATTTGGCTTTGGAAATCTCCTTCGCTGGCGGAGAGCGTCAGATTCGCCGCAGAAGCTTCGAGGACGATTCTACTTGTAGCAAATTCCTACTGGATGGTGAAGCTGGTTGCGTACTTTTCGAGGACGATGATGCTCCTGCAACAACGATTCCACTGCCACCGCCAGAGATGACGAAAGAGCGCTCAGCCATTTGCAGGAATTCAACCTTATCTGAAGATGACGAGATTTATAAACCTATTGTTCCTGCTCCTGCTGCTCCAACTTCAACACGTGTTGAAGTTGAAGACAAAAGCACCATGAGAGATGCTAAAGCTGGATCGAAACAATCGTTTGGAAAAGGGGAGGACGTTCGTGGCGGTGCGGCGACTGCAAACGTGTACATTATAGATGGAGGTCGTTGCAGTGAACGTGATGAATCACGACTGGTGAAACGAGACTCCACCAGGAGTAATAAAGAATTTCTACAACTACCGCGTTCAATAGGTGGACCGCGACCCTTGAGTCCAATACTAAAGACCACTACAGCATCTACGCCACCAGTCATGTTCGCCGATTCGAGCACTCAGACCTTCGCCAATGAAGAGGCGGCAGGCGGACTCACGCGAGATTCTTCTGGACGTCCTACTAGTTCGCAAAGCAGTATGTGTATGCAGTCAAGAACTATCACTACAGGAGTCGCAAGATCTCAGGTGGGGGCTTCATCTTCAAAGAACATCGCTAGCCAACAAGAACAAGCACAAGCCGCATCTGCATCACGAAGACGTACAGGTGAAGTACACCAACAGCTTCGGCATCAGAATTCAGGAGTGACTTTTGCCAGCGAACGCGACGAGCAGCTTTTGTTTCGTACGGGAGAACTCCCAGAGCCTGTTCGGACGTTCGAGGACGACGCTGCGCAAAAACTGGGCAAGGTTGTGCGAGGAAAGCTAGTCCGGCACTCTGTTGAGCGGATGCGCCGCGAGATGAATCTTGCCGCAGCTAAGATCGCGGCCTTGTGGAAGAAACGGCTTCTAACAGGTCCACCGGGAGCAAAGGATTTTTATGAGGATGACGACGAATTAGACCCGGCGACGTGTGCATCCTCGACGCCTTGTACGCCAAGTGCGTCGCCCACACTACTTGCAGGGGCAAGTACACGTGCAGATGACGTCCACGCGGGTGGACAGTCAGTATCCTCTTCCTCATCGAGTGCAGCCCCTTCGATAGCGTTTGCACCATTCACCCGGTCTGTGGAAAATGTCAACAACGTTCGCACTCAATGGCGGGAGGGGAACAACAAGAACAACAACAACAATCCTGACCTAGCAGATTCTACGAGAGGTGCTTCATCTACTTCTTGCAGCGCGACGAGCGGCGTGAAGATGATCGGTCCTTTCATGGACAAGAAAGCTGTTTCAAGTACCTCCTATATGGACCTTCATCCAGGAAAGAAGCTGCTGGAACCTCCCACCAAGTACTTGGAAGGTGATAGTTGGGAAGTGGGAACACTACAAGATGGGGGTGAGACAGCATCCAATGTTGCAACGTCGAAGAGGTATCCCAATTCTCAACGAGTTGAGCCTTCGTCCTCCTCAAATAGGGCACAGCGAGGATCCGAAACATCTAGTGACAATCCGTTCAACTACACTTTTACTGGACGACTGATTTCTTCCGCAGAATCGGGACAACGTCAACAGAATTCCAGAGTTCTTCCAGCTGCCACTGAGCGTACGAAGACGCTTCCTCTGCTCTCAGAGAATATTGAGTTAATGCGGAAACAGATATTCGAGGAGACAAACATCGCCGCTAGCGATATCGAGTCCGAGTTCGCCCACAAGAATCACCTCAACTTTTTCCATTCGCCGGGTAGCTCCGTTTTCCATCATCATTCTAACCATAATATGCAGATGGTGGAGCTAAGGTCAAATCGCTCGGGGAGTGCAGATCTGCGGTCGAACCGGTCCAATCGGTCAGGAGGCACGGAGCAGCTGTGCTCCTCCGCGATGTCCATCTCGTCAGACACGAGTTCTCTCGAGTCGATGATGCGGGACATCCAGGAGATGGAGGATGCGGACCTGGAAGACTTGGGCGACATCGTCAACGAGCGCATGCAGAAAGCAGTCGAGAAAATTGTGGCAGTGATGCGTGGACACCTGGATCGGACGCAGACGGCCCAAATGAAAAGCGAGATGGTCACGGCAGCGAACACGATCACGGCCTACTTCCGCGGAGCCAGGGAGCGGGCCGAAGTGCAGCGAGTGCGGTCGGCGATGCAGACGGCAGCAACTAAAATTCAAGCGGCCTACAAAAGTCGAGCCGGTGCAGCTAAGAGTCTTCATGTAGAAGGAGGAGCCGTGGAGATCATTGAAATAGGTCTGGGAGGAGGCGCGATGAGAACCATCGCGGAAGAAGATGATGACGATGGTGACCTGGATCCAACGCCAAGTCGCATGCATCTTCCCAACACTGGTGGAGCTTTTCGCACGCCAAGTCGTGGGGATTCTCGTGGTGCTGTCGAAGTGAGAACAGTAAAGCAGCACGGGGCCGCTAGTCCGGAACAAAACGACTCTTGTGGATTGCCGTCTGCTGTGACAAGAGATGGCAACAACAACCATGGAACACCAGCAGCAGGATCTTCGTCATCCACCGTACTTTCTGGAACATCTTCACTTGTCAACCAAGTTCATCATCTTCCTGTTGAGGACGAGGAGGATGAGGAGGACGCGGCCGCTGGACAAATCAACAACGTGATTTCGGCGGAGATTGAGCGAGCCTGCGAGAACATTTCGCGTCAGGTTCCTTTTGTGGCTGGTGCAGATGATGATGCGCGAATCGAGATCATTTCCGACGAAACTATGGCAGCGGCGACGAAGATAGCCGCGTTCATCCGTGAGGTCCGTGCGCGAAACGTGCTCAGTGGAGACGCGGGAATTCATCCGCATTTTAGTGAAGCAGGAACTCTAATAGAGGGGGATGGAGATGGACGAGGGTTCGGAACCTCATTGATGTCATTAGCGGCAAGTGGCCATTCCCATTTCCTTCGCTCAACGACATCATCATCTCACTTAAATTTTACTGACGATCCGATTATGCGAGAGCGGGAACTGCATGAGGTGCAGCTCGAAACGGATAGAGTAAAATACGAAATGGGGAAGGCTGTAAAGCGAATTAATGACGACATCCGCGAACGCTCGCAGCTCCGCAAAAACAGGGCAGAAAGCTATCTGGCGTCCATGAAAAATCAAAAAAGTTGGTGATATGTGAGATTCCACGATAAGGACAACCCACCCGCATTGTTCTGGACCTGCTTCTGCCCCTCGACATTAAACCGGACAACTTGGACATCTTCCATTACCTCGTCCTAAGCGTCAGCTTCGACTTCCTCGATGAACCTGCTTCTGGAACAAGATTCCGATTCAGTTCCGAGACTACTGATTCCCCCTTATGCGCTGCTTTGCCCCAAAGAATCAACCTTGAGACTTAAGGAACACGATGATGTATACGTACGCGGGAACTAACTAGAACTAGTCTATCAGCACCACGTAAATCTAACATGCTCGTAGCCAGAGTTGATTTGCTCGAAGAGCACAATTACATACATATCACGGAGTATCTTGCATGCGCTTCGCATCTACCTTCATGTCAGACATGATTCTTTTTACGATTGTGATTTTATGATTGGTTGTTGCGTGTTGATACAAGATGAAAGAATAAATGAAGGAGACGGACGAGCTGGGAGCAAAAAAGCGACCTTTGTCGGTGGCGCAGGTTCGTTTCCCATATTTCTCACTACGTCCCTAGTCCTCGTCCGTGGAGTTGGCGAGGGGGATAAAGAGATGAGCGAATAAGAAAATTGGTAAAGTGCAAAAATGGAATTGAGCTAATGATAAACATAAAGACACAACCACCATCATGTTAGAGACTCGAGTACCCACGAGAGTTTCTGCTTGACTTTATTTTCGACAGGCCTCCATCATGACCAAAAACGGCTACTGCTACATGTGATGCTGCAAAAATATAGTCTCTCCGTAAAATGTTACGGCTTCACCTGCTACTTGTTGTTTCCGTGGTTCTCCTACGAGATGAACAGCATGCAGTAGGAGCAGTTGTGCGAACAGGTGGCATTTGCAGCCTGCTTTGTGGACGTGAGCAGGACAGAGAACGTGGAAGTGTCAATTTTAAGACACCAGGAGAGCGCATCTTCCTTGGACTTTCAACGTTGTCCTCATTTCCCAGAGAAATGATACCAAACAATTTTCATTCTTCTGGGGACAAGATGTATGGGTGTGGTGTCGAAATTGATGGCGCGGGGCTTTGTCATCATCCAATTGCATTTTAATCACTTCAAAGCCCAACCCCAAAGTTTGAAGACCGACATGGATATCTCAAAAAAAATTATTAGCTTTAGATTCATGATTCTAAGCAGAACTCTCGCTCCGGCGACGCCTCTGGGGATGCTACCAACCATGTCGTCGAAACTATTGACATTCCTCCACCTCATCACGAGAGTATGCCTCGCGAGAGCATGATGGCCGACTGCGGCTTCTGTTGTTCGTCTTCGAAAGCCTCGCAAATAAATTTCGTTCTAAAGTTAAGGCTTACCACATTATTGTCTCACACACTCTCATAGATACCCGTCATCTTTCGAATTACAACTACTAGAGAAAGGATGCGATTGAGGCATGGGCTCTAAGAAAGCGAGGAGACGCCGAGGCAGAAAAGCAGCTGCGCGACTTGCTCACTAAACGCCCAGGGAGTCTCGACAAGCCACTTGCCATTGCGGTAGAGCCAGCCTTTTTGCCTACTGGGCTTCGAAATCATAACTCTGGTGTTCGTGACCACAGTCCTCGAAATGGTGGCGCAGACCGCCTCCACGACGAAAGGGTGGCAAAGAAAAGAACTGCTTGGCCTCGTTCGGGCTTTTACTGGCCCGCCGCAACGGTTGTGTTCGCGGAAGGTATGATTCCGGGTAAGGTTGAGGTCCCTTCAATCTCATCGGAGGAAGCGCTGAACCGACCTACTAGATCGTCGTCCACCAGCACGTGGTCATCAGACAGTGCTACGCAGTCTCTTCCCGGAATCCGAGGAAGGATTTTCAGACGCGATTCTGTATCTGAAGCCATGGATACAAACTCAAACGATGATGCACATGCGGCATCTGACGAACCGCAAAATTGGAAGCAGGACCTAGTTCAACAAATTCGCGACACGTGTAAGAACGGCGGTTGCTGTCCTAGCACGTTGTCATGCTGTATCGGGAGGAGTAGTGCCTGTTCAAATACGAAAGCATCAGTCACGTCGCTGTAGATAAAAAATGATAAGAGGATCATCGGCATCACGGTCAATTTCGTGATGCAAATAATGAGAACTACTCAACATTAGACTATGAAGTTCATCGAGGGCGGCCTTAGTGTCCGCGTCTGCGTTCCGGGTGAGCGACAGGAGAATGAGTATCAAGTCAAAATAAAAATCATGAATTACATTTCCTGTGATCACCCTTAACATGAGGATACTTCGCTGGTTTATTCGGATGCGCAGCCAGAAGACTGTGACAAATAGAATCCCATGGTATTGTTTGACACTTGGATGACAAAATTCCAATGGAAAGGGAAATTGTACTGCGAAAAAAAATTTGCCTACCATGTTGAGAGATAAAACATGTCTATCAGAGCTGAACGACACAAACGAATGTAAACCACACGACGACCACCATGTAAAAGATAAAGTAGAAGTCTCGTCTGAAACGCTCATACGCTGTAGTCAGCATGGGTCATTGTTTCAAATTCAATCTGTTCCGTCGGCGTCGTGTTGCAAAACAGAATGTTGCTATCTTGTTATCGAGTCAATTATAGTGATTCATCTTGATGTTGTTTTGCACTTGATCGGAAGAGGAGGAGATGATCAAGCATATACCTCGCCTGTTTGAAGGTGAAGGAAAAACTACTTGAGAAAGAACTACAACAAAGATCAAAAAAAAATTAATGCGAACAAGAATATGTGTATTTGCATTACTAGTACGAGCAGGTTGAATATTTGATTGATGACAAAATATAATGGCAGAGCCATTCTGATTCTTACACTGACCCTCGTTGATGTAGAAAGTAAATAATCTCAAACCTTCCTATATGTACAAGAGCGTCATTCGCTTTCGACTTATTGGTTCTTTTAGGTAGTTAGAGTTCATTTAAAAACAAACATGGAGGCGATGACGGGACTGAAGCTCGCGATGCCGCATGAGCGGCCAAATCGTGGCCTTGAAGAGGAGCGTTGTCAAGCTCCGGTAACTACTACTGTTCTTTCAGTCACTTCTCATCGTCATCTTTGTCCTGCAAGGAGAACTTTCATTTGGAAAATGGAAAGATTATTGGCCTTTTGGTCGCAGACATTGAAAATGAAAAATTGTTGTACAGGTGAGATAGTGTTTATATTTTTCATTGATTCGGTCTGGGTTTGCTCTCTCTTTCCCATCTGTACTTTCCTATACAGCAAACATTACCTTCACAAAACGACAGGTTGGAAATATTGGCCAGCCAGATCATCCAGTACAGAAGATTCAACTACAGTCCATGCGGGACAGACTGAAGATGGAAGACCGACTTGATGGAATCGTCTTGGGTATCTACATTAGAATCGCTATCTTCGCCGTCTAGGTCTACTTTGTCCACAAGAAGCGCTTGAAAAATTCCCAGCAGCATTAGCATCTGCATCTCCACCTCATTGTGGTAGTTGACAAGTAAGCGCCTACATGCTACGATGAAAAAGATGAGTCGAGCACTCCTCCAATCTTCACAAACCATAACAAACCAATCAACTACAAATCTAGGTTCGCATGTACCAATGAGGAACCGAATCGAGCGAAACATTCTTGCGCAATATCAGAGGCTTCCGGGGTTACCATCGTCTTTCGTCGGACTCGAATCGCATCTGGATATCGACGAAACAATCGAGTAATTCTGATTTTTTTGTATGAGTAAACTTGGATCATTCTTGATGGTTGCTCATAAAATATATGATTACTTCTAGGTACATCAATCAATCATCAATCAATTATAGGAAGTATTCACTGAAGATGCTGATTCTACCTGGTCTTTACGATGATCACTTTCCTCGTCTTGTTACAACCCAAGAGAACCTTGTTTCGTGATCAGGTTTGAGGATTACCTGAACAGGAAAGAGACGTGCCCGATGCCAGAGGTCGGGTTCAATCATACTATGCACGACGTCCTCGAAAAGAAATTGGAGATGAAGTGAAGAGGAGTAAGAGCTGAAGGATGGAAATAGACTCGATCATGACATCAACCCATCGCATTCATCCCCACGGTACTCATCCCTCATCAGTTTTATGCTGGCAGCCCCCCTTCGAGTTCTGGCAGTAGGACTCCGCTTCTCTGCCATGATGACTGCGCGCTGACCACCCAGACATCAAAAGACAAGACGGCTACTCGTGCGAAGTCCTAGGCCTCCCACAAAATCCTGGAACCTAAATGTGAGCCCTGGCTTTCTTTCGCCCTCAAGATTAGCCCTCGAAAAGAACTACTTCTGGTGTTCCTCGATTTGAGCCTCAGCGCTGTTTCATTTTTTTTGGACGTCTCCGCATGGAGTATGAAAAAACAAGACAGGTGGAAGCCACATATGATGAATGTCTCTAGCTGTTCACCAATGCAGTGTTCGTGAGAAACTGGAGGTGCGGGCGCTTCTACCTAGCGGTACTTCGACTTAGCCTTTTCTAGTAAAAACGGCGCAAGAAAAAAACAAGTGACGCGACTTTCATCAACTAGCCCGACTCGAGCTCGAGGGCGTAAGTAATAAAAGAAAGACTTGATCTAGACAAGGTGCGCGAAAATGTCGCTGAAGAGAGAGAGAGGTGGAAGAGATGGACCAGAGGGAGTAAGGAAAGAAGGAGCATGATTAGTAACATATTCATTGATGCGCCTGCGCCAATGCCATCATGCTAAAAGTTGTAGGTCAACATGCGTTACCGTCGCAGTTTTTATACATAGTAAAAATGAATAATTACCTTTGAACAATCTCCAATTCGAATTTGGAACCATAACTACCATGCACTAAAAAAAGTTTATAATCAAAGATTTCTAGCCGCCTTATTTTTGAAGCAAAATAACAGGAGAAGCAACCACTCCCACGTCCTTCAATTCTCTCGCCGAAGGCATGCCACTGGCAAGCGCAAAAAAAAGTGTGCCGCGCCCGAAGGGCGTAGTCTTCGATTCATCTCGCGTGAGCCGCACTTTGGAGACCTTGAAACGACGACTAGAGGATGCTCACGTGCAATCCGAGGGAATGCGAGAGCAAATGCAGCGGGTAGGATTGAAAATGAGATACAACTGATGTTGGCACTTCTTCGTGTGATTCACTTCTTGGAGTCGTGAATTTGAACCTTCGGAGTTCGGATCAGCTACTTATTTTCGAGAACATTTTGAAAGAACTATACTCTTTGTTGTAACACGCGTAATGGCATTAAATGCCGATGCGACTCTACAGGATACTGCGGTTATAACGAAGGCACATGAACGGGCAAAAAAGCGTATCGCAAAGCGACTAGGTGGTCGGTTTGTCGATACGAGTATTCACGCAAAATTACCTGGGACCCAAACTCGCGGACGCGGACTCGGAACCCTAGGTATCGAACAGTCACCAGCTTTCTCGTCGCCTGTAGGAAGGCCACGACGAGAGTATGACGACGACGACGCGAGCGATTCGAGGTCAGATACTGAAACTTATGACGACGACATTTTGCTCGGTCGTGCGGGTGCGGCCTGCCAGCAGCAGTACCAAGAGGCGAGCGAAGATCAAGCAGATCCACAGAGTGTGGACAGGTTCGGGTTCAGTCCGGAGGCTCGTGGAGATCAACTAGCAGCTTCTCCAAAACAAGCGTGCTTGCAAACGCTGAAACAGCAAATTTTGCGGCAGCACCGCAGAGCCGAGGCACAGGAGAGACAGCAGCGCCGCGAAGAGCGCATGCGACAACGCGAAAGCGAAGATGCCGAGGTCGCGGCTAAAAGTAACTACATGCATCGGCCGACGCGAGCAAGCGAGGCGCGCATGCAAGGACAGATAGAAATGCTGCAACAGCAGTCTGCGACAGTCCAGTCCTCAAAACAGTTAGCCGACGGCGCGCCTCCAGGTAGTACGACGAGCACGTCTAAGTTACGTCCATATGTCCATCTGGAATTTGTGCTACTTGTTTTTGTACACTATCCTCTTTAGTTTTTTTATATAGTGCTTCTCTAATTCGAGATCAAATCGCCAAAGATTTGAGCAACAAGGTCCGAGAATTTCGAGAGGATCTTGCCGAGAGGCGGAACTGGGGTGCTGCGGGTAAATACCAGCACCATTTGAAAATGACGAAAGGTCAGATTTCCCGGAAAGAAGCTGTTGAGCATGATCACCCAGAACTTGCACACGACAAGGCCCATCATCATTTCACTAGCGGACTGCGTAGCGATCATGGGAAAAGTGGAGCTCTAGCGGGAGGAGGTAGTTTTAACATGCAGCCGAAAACAAGAGCACAGTTAGATAGTGAAGTCATTGGATGTTTAATTTTGGGAGAGTTTAAATTTGTTCTACTTGCTTCTTCAAGATTCGCGTCATCCCATAACTACAGCTTCTTCGAAGTCGTCCACTCATGATCATGCGACTTCAATGCAGTCTGGTGCACACGCGTCAAAAGGAACCGGTCATGCGGCGGATTCTGGCAAGTCACCACTCTCGGACTCTCTGCGCGATATTCGAAGGATGCGAAACGAGCTCGCCAACAAGGACCAGTCGCGCTCTGGAACCCTAGAGCAGTTGGAGTCGAGCTTTCGGGAATATTTTATCGGTGGGTCAACTTCGGGAAGACCAATGCAGGCAAACGACCCAGCCACAGCATCAAGTGGTTTTTCTGAGTCGGAACACAAGCAGGAGCTAGAGAAAATTCAACGACAGAAAGATCTCGTTACCAAGTGGTTTCTAAAGACAGGTAGTCTCTCTCGTCGCTCATCTTCACTTAATATTCTTGGTCCCGCTGCTGAAGGCCTTTCTCAATTTTTGATGACCACTTCTGAATGAAACTCAGAACTTGTTTTGGTTTCTGATATCCTATGGTCTTGCTCGCACATTTTCTGGAATCAGGTAATACGGACGGAAAAGTCGAACTTGCCGGTGCTTCTGGGTACAAAGCGTTGTTGAGCAGCTTGAACGGCCTGAAAAGTGAAGTCGCTGCGCTAGTGCAAGAAGTAACGCCAGGAGAGCCTTCGAGTGGTTTCGGCCAAGATGTGATTGACCCTGAACAGCTAGAGCGTCTGGTTGATCCTGCTTCACCAGAGCACGACGACACTTCCTCGCCGCTGCATCAGAAATTGCTTGCGGGTGGTGCGGATGCCATCACGGGTGGCTCACCTTCGCCGCAAATGATGGAGATCGTACGTGAAGTGGAATCACTCAAAAGTCAGATCGAGGAATACTTCAATGCTGGAGGAGGAGCTGGGGGGTCCTCTTCGTCATTTTTCTCGAGTGGAAACGGACTGCTGGGCTTGCCACTGGGTGGAGGGTCAACAACAGATCCTTCCATACTGATGAGTGCCCGCTTGAATCCAGAAATTGCGGGAATACGAGACGAGCTGCGCATGCTTCGACAGGAAATCGCCGCGGCGGCTTCGGTGACGGACGATAAAATGTCCTCCAAGGTACTTATTTTGCCTATCAATTCAGGTGGCCTAGTAGTGTTGATATGAAAATTACTGTGACTGTGGTCTGCTAGTTCTTCACCATGCCACTCTCATTTAAAATGACCCACCAACCTCTACGTCAACGACCTGATGAAAATGATGTTCATGTTGATTATGCTGCAACCCGCATCAGCTACTGTACTATGCAGAGCCTGCTGGTGCATCAACCGCGTCATTTGCTGTGAGGGATTGCGCAAATGGCCGTAAAAAAGAGCAACTTTCATCCGCCGCATCGTCCTCATCAAGTTCGTCAAAGAAAACTGCAAATGTCGCCACCGGTAAATGTGAAACTGCGTCTGCAACATCGAGTTTGAGAAGAAGTTCGAAAAATGATGATTCGTCGAACGACTCAAAGCAGCAGCCCTGGTCGGAGGAGATGGCCCAGGTTTCTCTGCGTGAGCAACAACTTCGACGCGCGTCGCACGAGTCGAATCGCAGCATCGGCAGTGAGAGAACAACGCTGCATCCTCAACAACTCGATAGTGCGCCGCCAACAGCTTGCGATGCGCACCATCAGGAACCGCAGTGGTCGTCGACAACGTCTGTCGTCATTGCGCCACAGGGCGGCGCAATTTCTCGAAAGAGTTCGCGGAAATCGACGTCGTCGAGCAAGCCTCCTCCCGCACCACCTTCGATAACGAGCTACAGCTTGGTTGCCGTCGCGAAGGACGTTGGCATACGTAGAATTTCCTCGCATGGACACCCGGGAGGTATGTCTCCTTCACTGGGTGCAAACTCAGTGTCTGCTTCGCGAAAAAACGTTAACGTAACGAAAAGGACACTGCAGAATAGGGAGCCAGACCTGATAGAAGACGCGTGTGACCAGCAGCAAACAGAAGCCTTCTTGGAACCCGCACGACGCTCTCTGTCGCATGGCATGGCACCTACGCTGCAGCACGCTGAGGATGCGTCGGCTTTATCGCATAGTCGCAGAAAGGTGGAGGAGCATGGACTAAGTTCCTCTAGTTCTGCTTTTTCAGCAAAACATTACCAAGAGCAACGTCACCTCGACGCAGGAATAGCAGAGCGACACCAGCATGATCTCCCGCCTTATCACACTCATAGTGCGATCTCAAAACTGGAAGAACAGCTGCAAGCGCAGAATATCCTTGGTGATGACTCAGTACGGCCTATCGGCACCACCAGTGATACGACCGCTTCTCTAGTGACAAGTTTTCCGCACAGCGCTCGTGGAGGTGCCCAGGGTACGCAGCATCATCGTGCAGTACGTGGAATGAGTAGGCCAGAGGATGTTTCGAGAGTGAAGCCGGACGATGGCGGGGCTCCATTGGGAGGTGTGCCGGTTACAAGAGGATCTTCGTATCAGCAGGCCTTCAGTTTTGGTCAGCCTCCTGGAACACAACACCTCTTTCCCGCACCGATGGGTTCAGTAGTGCTAGCTGGAGCTGGAGGTGGCGCTTCGGTGTGCAACAACTCGATGCCAGGAATCGGGGGATCAGTCGTTGGAGTAGGGACACCAGGCGTACCGCTGTATTCCTCTTCTTCTTCGGTTGTGGGAACACCGGGAGATCCAGGGCAACTCCTAGGAAGCGCGATTGATAGAACGAACTCAGCCTGGCGTCGATTCGACGCAGGAGGAACATTGGAGTCTGTCGGAGCCAAGCAGCCGCAAGAACGAATCATGCCGTCAAGGCGACGAAGGCGGTAGCGTTGAGGCCTTCAGCTATGTAAAAGCGACGAAGGGGACAGCTTTCATGAGGCCTTTTGCAAAATTGAGGCATGAATTGATGTTCTACTTCTAGGTTGAAGTTCTTTCACTACAATGTTTCTTGAACAAACTGCTATAGAATAATACACCGGGGGTTTTGTGTCGATTCGGTGTCCTCTAGTCTGGTATTCATTCACAAAACTGGGACGATCGGATTCAGGGCAGCAGGGGTTTCCTACTTTGTGCGACAATCATTTCGCATTCAACTGTGGGTAGCATGGGACATCACATGATGAAGAGAAAGCTCGTTTCGCGCTTGATTTATCTGCATGATCACTAGACGACACTGTGAAGAAGTCGTAGGGGTGTTGGGGTGGATGGAAATGGATCCCAAACGTTTCAGCCCCAAGGTTCAATTAAGTACAATTTTATCACGAAGATCATCATGAGAACAGAAGCACTAGCACGAACAAGGCTGCAGACATCATGAAAACAGAGAAGTATCGGTAAGTATGTTTTCTTATCAGCGAAGGGGATCTAAAAGTAATATGCCACCTCCATTCTATCATCACATCACACATCAAGCACCACAGATATAGAAAAATGAAGGGGTCTTGCTGCAGCTCTGCCGCGCGGTCGCGGCCTACAAGTGGGCTTTCGACGACAACCACCTCGGGGCCAGGAGGCGGAGTTCGCGCAACCGCGTCGAGCAGCATCTTCTTAATGTCATCTAATACTAATACCGGCACATCAGCTGGTGCTTGTACCTACAGTCCACTTACGATGGTTGCCGGGTCAGCATCGGCACCTTCCACCAGTTCGTCATCTTCGTGCACGAGTTATCGTACTCGGAGAAGATATTTCTCGAGTGGAGTGGACCGCATGCGCATTCCTCGCGTGTATATCGAGAAGCGGCCAGTCGAGGAGCTAGCCCGTGTCAACGAGCAGGGACTGCCACGACAGCAGCTTGAGAATGCCAACTTGCAGAGCGCCATCCCACGAAGACTCGCAACTGCAGCTGAACGCAACGCCTACACGCAGTTGTCACCTCTTCCGTCACCAAATCTTGCGTGTTCACGCCTAACAGACTGCATTTACCGCGGACAAGAGATGCTTGAGGACACTGCGAATTACAAGCATGATCCGTTTTCACCTCCAGATGTTGATGCAACGAGAACAACGAGTCTCACAGACCAAACTGTGAGTCTGAAGAACGGTTCGTACCGCATTTCTGCGACGGGTGTACGCATGAGTGGGAGCAATACCCGGTTCATTTCGGAGTGGTGGTATCGCCACGGAGCGTCTGAAAACTACAGCGCTAATAACGCAATGCTGGCAAGTCAAGTTGACAGTAATGGAGTTGGCAAGGCTCCATCTGTTCTAGGAAGTGGTGGACCCGAGAGATGCGTTCTAGGTGGTGCTGGCCTACAGAGCGGTGTTCTGCAGCATGCTCTCAATGATGCCCACGCGCATGATCCTAGTGTGGTGGGTCTGCAGGACCAGGCAGCCTCTACCAGACAGCTAGAGCAGTTGTGTGTATTGAAACAACAAACGCAAAACGCAAAGAACGTTTCTGGTCCAAACACGACACACGATGGACCGAATAGCATGACGGCTGCTAGCAGCACCTATGCGCGTCCGAAGAGAGAACGTCGGATCTTTGTAGCGGACCTTCTGTCACCCTCAGTGTCCAGTCTGTCCGAAGAAGGTGCAGCAGAATCAGAACAACGTGTTCCCGGAGCAAGTGGTATCATACCACCTGCTTTAGATTCACTTCTGGACGACGAGGGAAAGTCTAGACGTAGTACTGCTCCAAGTCGAAAGGACGCGACCAGGAGCATTACCACGTCGAGAACTGTAGTGGCGTCTTCAGCCTCGATTCCACCCCCGCTGCAACCGATGCGCCCGAATGAGGACAGGCTAATGCACATGGACAACAGCTTCGTTACCAATCTCTATCCTCAACACCCTCTGAATTTTACGTCGTTGAGAGCTGTGACGCAAGCAGGCATCACGCCACTGGACCGCGCTGTGCGCGATGTGCCTTGGGAAAGCCGTTTTGACTTGGTGAAACGCATGATTTTTCCCAAATACTGCGCTCCAGTTGGTTATGATGATTCTGAATACTGTGCTCTCTAGCACTACCAAACATCATAGTGCTGAGTTCTTAGACTTTCCTGTTCCACCTTCTATTGAAGATCGACGCGACTCCGACTTCGAGCAGCATTTGCTTACCACAAAGAGTGCTTCAAAGGCCATCTACTTACTTAAGTTAGATTTGATTGATGTACGACAGTACCGACTCCGACTAAGTACGTGGACTATGACTATGTCATGAAACAAGTCGAGCCATTTTTAGGTAGAAGATTTTCTCCATCACGATCTTCATTTTCTCGATTTCACTCGTGGTGCCATTTCACGCGGGACTGGCACACCTCGACGTGCGTACCAAGAAGGCTGTGTGGAGGGCGTGCGCGTGAGGCCAACATTCAACCCGTTCGTCGACCTGAGTGACCAGAAGCGGTATGTCTTGGACAACTGGCCCTCTCGTAACTGGTTTCAATGGGAGCCCAACGACAACGTGAAAGTTCGTGGCGGGCGACGCTCACACCAACTACCCCGCGACATAGCCCCGACAAAAGACGAACTCGGAGAGTGGCACCCATGCAAGGTAGGAGTTGTTAAATTTTGAATGTTGAATGGATTGGAATTTTTTTTCTGTGTGGGATTTTTGGGTACTCGTTCATCTACTTACTTAGAAGTGCTACGACAGCTACAGCCTGCATTACTAGTATTTCCATTTTTTGTTGTTGGTCATTGAGAAAATATCACAGCTTCCGGGACGATACAAAGCGGATATTAAGAAACAGTATGCTTATTTCGGACTGCCATGGGTATGGGATAACAACTTCATGAACAAGGGACGACATATTTACGACCGAAGTGCTCCGCGCAAAGGACGGGGATTCTGGTATGATTCATATGATCAACTACCTTGTTTTGTCATGCTTCTTCGCCTGTACGTCACCGGGTGAGCCTAATTGATGTCATGCGCATGTGTATCAAGCGTTTCATATTTGTATCAGAAATAATAATTATAATAAATAAATAATAATAGAATAGTCCTCCTAGTCCGAATACCGAGTTGCCACGAGTTGCCGGCACTCATATGCCAAAAGCGGGCCACCTTTGTACCGAAGAGGTACGCCCCAGCCGAGCCCTTCAGGGCTTGGCGAGAGAAGGCAAAGGCCGGGCTACTTTTTTGAGGATTGAATGGCGCGCGCGCATGCCAGCCTTGCGAGGTGAAGGGCTTTGTTTTGTTGGGTCGCTGCCTCTGCGTATTCGTGTCTTGATGTCGGTGATTATCTGGCCGCCGTTTTTGTTTCTGATGAGTGACTGCCAGGCTGTTCGACTTGAGGGCGGCTGAAATTTAGGAGCGAGGGCGCCTGGCCTGTCTCTTAGAACAGTGCCCTCTTAAACAGCCAGGCTCACTCTGTGCGGCGTATTCGCCTGCGCTGTAGTGGATTGCCATAGTAGCGCGCGGCCTTGTGACGAGTAGCATACGATGCCTCCTTGAGGTATCTTATGACACATCAATAACTAATACTAGGTACCCGTGCTAACAAAGTAGTCCCAAACTACAAGAGCAGGGCCGGGGCCCCTAGAAGCGCTCGGCGCAGTTCCTTGCTTCCCGCAAGCCACACGCGCTCCTGTGGGGCGTGTGTGGCTTGCCTGCGGTGAAGGTACGCCCTCGGGCGCAGCGAAAAGATTTGGAATGGAACTCGATCAACTCGAGGAACTCGAGCAACTCGATCCCATATCGGGCGAAAAAAGTCTAATTCTATATAAAATAAGAACTAGAACGGCATCGGTCAACATAATCGTAATGCTGCTGATATTAGTACTAAACTCTGGCTGACCCAGTCATGCACATGCTCTAGTTATCTCTACCCGACACGGACACCAATACCACAGGCGCGCACGCGAGTACCGCAAGCTGCGCATCGCGGATGCCTTGCGTAAGATGCCTTCTCTTATCGAAGAGTATCGTAAGGAGCGTCGTGAGTCCAAACGGCTATCATGGTTCGAGGACATGATGGTTCGCTTTTGCGGTAAACTGAATGCTCACGCACATATCCGAAAAAGAAAACGAGCAACCTTTTAAATCAAGACGTGGGGGTGAATTACGATACCATTCCGATTACTCTTCATCAAGAGGTAGAGTATGCACATCCATCCCGAAAATGTCTGAAGCCTGCGCTTCTTTCTGAGATAGAAAGCAATTAGAAACAACTCAATCTTGTTGTGATGTCGTTTGTCTTTGATTATACAGGTGACTAAGTTCTGCAATTCAAGGTGCAATTAGAATGAACACCCCGGGGAGTAACCTTCTTACTTTGCGCTGTACTGCCAAATTTGAGCAGAGTAGATAGTTCTGTAAAAAAATTGCAACCAAGACTGCACGTGCTTCAGAAAATGTAATCAAGCTCTAGTATTCGCATTGTCAATGTGCTGGTCAAAGATGAGTAAGTAACAAAGTTAGAGATGGCCATGTTGAACAAGTCACACTCCTTTTTAAATCCCATTTTAGCAGTTCTGCAGCACGTCTTGGTCTTTAATTTGTAGCTGGATGAACACCGGAGGGGTAGGCAAAGTACTACACCACTCACCTCCTCCACGTCGTAGCACGCTAGGAAACTCGTCTTTATCGGCAAGATGTCTAGTTCCGTTACGCCACCGAGTTCTTCAGGAGGACTGATGCCGCTGCTTAGGGCGCAGCCACCATGGCTTATTGGCAGCACAGTTGCTTTGGTGCTTGGTTGCATCATACTCGACGTGGACAAACACCTGGTTCCACCCAGAGACGCGCCGTTCTACGAAAACGATGCACGGCTCGGGCATCCAGTAAGGCATGACACAGTGCCAGCGTGGTTCGTCATTGTCTTCGCTTATTCCGCGTACCTCCCTATAGCTTTAACGGCAGCTATGGGGGCCGTGGCTTCGCGAGGCCATAACTTGCGATACTGGGGCAGCTATGACAGGCCAAAAGGAGCACAGCCGTACTTGGCGCTATTATCAACATACGCAATTCTTTTGGATTGAAGTATAGGACTTGATTTGGAATAAGCAGAAAAGAGAAAAGGACGTCTAGATCTAGAAGCAGGTGAATCAGTGCTTCTCCATGATTGTCCTCCTCCAGGTGTCCGACGTTGCTATATTACATTTTTGCGGTCGCTTTGGTGCATTTCCTGACATCCGTGTCTAAAATCTACGTTGGTAGAAAGCGACCAAACTTCTTTGCGATATGCGAATATGATTTTAACGCAAGCCCAAAGGTCCCAGCTTTTCCGGGTAGCAGCCTCATTCCAGCAAACGTGAAATACTGCAGAAGAGATCCGGTCGGAGCGATGGTACTTGCTATCATGATTTTGTTCAGCTTCAGAACAAATTTTTGT
Organism: Amoebophrya sp. A25; assembly: GCA_905178165.1. NCBI lineage: Eukaryota > Dinophyceae > Syndiniales > Amoebophryaceae > Amoebophrya > Amoebophrya sp. A25. The sequence continues at coordinate 147,004 of CAJINU010000043.1, forward strand.
GGTGCAGACAGATCGACAGTGGAGCCTTTCATCGACTTGCTGGATTTACTTACTGAAGACAATAAACATCTTCTTGTTATTCCACTCCCACGACCTGTGTCTGTGGCTTGACAATACGACTAGTACAACAATTTAGATCATGCATTTTGGTACTACAGTTATCTTTTCCCTCCGGACATTCGTCGTTATCATGGGTTTCCAGTACCTGGCTGGCTTTGGAACTGAACGCCAGGCCTCTGGCACAGTGCGGCTTTCTACTGTTTGCGTCTTTCGTCGCGTGTAGCCGCGTGGTCGATTTCCGGCACCATCCTGAGGACATAATAGCAGGAAGCGTCTTGGGTGGCCTCGGCGCATTCATGGTACATCGGCAAATGATACGTGCGCATTTCGTGCTAGAATCCGGATTGGTTTCACCACTAACTGGAACACCCCCAGGAGGAAAACGAAGTGCTCAGCTGGCAGAATAAGCGGTCTCTTGATTTCTGGGGCAGAGATGAAATTGGGACAGATGCACTTTGTCGTGAAATAGCTGGGAATCTGCTACGAATCATGTGGGAGTAGAATACAGTAGATAGATGTACGAATGATCATTACAGTAGATGCTCCTACTGCAGTGTTCTAAACGAGGCAGAAGGCTTTGCAAACGACCTGTCATATTCCGAGAATTCTTCGAACGCACCGGGTGCTGGGCAGTGGACTCGTTGTCGATGTAGCTTCACTGTGGCCCGAATCTTCTGTTCTACTAATTTAGCGTGACGATCGAAGATCAGATGAACAAACTTCACTTATATGGTCATGAAGGTGCATGTGGCTTCTGTTCACTGTCACTAGCCACATAAACTACTGGGACCACTAATTTACTTATGTATTCGTCCACCTGAAAATTCTTGATCCATCGATTTTCAAAAATGCTTTTTTCGAGATATCTGTATGGTAAACCTGTTACTTGGGGGAAGAAACTTACTAGCTAGTATAATTATCTCACCGAGGGGAAATTTCTTTGGATAATCTACTTACTAAATGTAAAAAGAAAAACTCATAATACGTCCTTCTAGCACTGAAATTCATAAAATGGAAATTCGAAAGCTTAATTTGAAAGCAACAAAATGGAGGCGTGATGGTACTGCAGCAGCCTTGGTAATTGAGCCATCTATCTCTACCTAGCATGGTCGATCGCCTTTTTCTGCAGATAGATCCGCAGGACCCGAAGAGCCTCGACACCGATCAAGCACCCAGCTTGCCGCAGTCTCCCGCGCCGCTCCTTGGGAAGCCCTACGTTGATCACGACCTCATGCGGCCGAGACCTGTTTTTGTTTCCGTTGAAAACGATCGAACTTTGATTAAGGCTGGCATTCGATATTTTCCTTGTTTCGTACGAGGTCTACACCTAAGTCGAGCTCGAGCGTAATAAGCAGAATGACAGTTTCATCTTTTTTGTGAAGCAACTATTTTCCTGCACGACCGCTAAATTGAGCATGCCCGCGAGCAGCACAACAAGACCAGAGGACAGAAGCACAGGTGGCACGGCGATCCATCGGAAAGGAAAAGAAAATCATGAATATTTCCCCATAGGAGAAGTGGCTTTTGTGCTTTTTTCAGCAGGCCTGTTTGCTTCTGTGACTTGGAAGTACACCCGCACAGACGTGGCGCTGCTCCCTCCAACAGTCCCCGACGACCCAAGACTGGGGGACCCAAAGCATGCTGACACAGTTCCGAATTCCTATCTTTTGGTCATGGCGATCTGCGTGGGTGTCCTGTTGCAGTCGGGTTGGCAAAGCGAATTGTCGCGAATCTGCGGCTGGGCAGAAGATAGCGCTGTTGCGTGTGAACAAGAAAATCATGGATCGGCTGGACCACGACGTCAGCCTTCGAGTAGCGCCCCCTCTGGTGGATCCGCGACTCCGAGCACCACTAGGGAACACTCTGGCTCAGAATTTCTGCGTACTGCAACACATGCAATAGCAATTGAAGACGGAGAGCAAAAAAGAAAATTCCAAGCCGGTGACAATGCATATCCTAGCATGGCGCGACTCAACGACGCAGTCAGTGGTGAACATCTCAGGCCTCCGCATCGTTATGCGAAAGCATTGGTTTGCTTCTATTTTTGGGGAGTCATTTTAGTTGCCGAAGCTCTTCACTTTCTGTTCAAGCTTTACGTAGCAAGGGAAAGACCTTGCTTCTACGAGATGTGCAATTATGATTTTGCGACGCAAGCATGTCGGTTACCTACATCTTCTAGCACAGGCGGGACTTCGTCGTCTCTACATGATCGTGGCGCTGCTCCCGGACCAGGAGCCCCAGGGGCATATTCTTGGTCAGAGGTGCGTCATATTGTCAGCGCGCATCATTCCTTTCCGAGTGGGCACGCGACGACGGCTGCGGCAGTCGCAACTCTGGTAGTCCTAGACAGCCGCAGTGGTCCTCTCCAGGCTCTCGTGTCTCTCGCAGCGCTTTACGTCGCTCTTTCGCGCCTCACGGACAATAAGCATGACTATGCAGACATTCTATGTGGTATGGGTCTTGGAGTTGTCACTGCTTCGCTAGGTTACAATTATTTCGTTGCCAAATTCGCAGCAACGACCACGCCTTCAATTTCAGAAAGGACTGCTGAAGGTCGACCTGCTCCACTGGACGAAGTGATTGAACTTGAAGAAAAAACGTCTCCATTTTCGGGAGCCTTGCTTGCTGGTTCTGGTTATAGCTCCGGCACAGATGCAAACTCAACAACAGGATTACGAAACTCTCAAATGACAGCTGATTCACATAAATCTACACGAGAACAAGAAATCGAAATGACAACGAGGTAAACCTAAGCGAAGACTCCAGCATGATTAGGAGCCCACAAAAAAATATTGCTGTCACAGTGCTTGGCGGCAGTGGGCGTGCGTCTGCCGTGTTGGATTGCCCAAGTTCCAAATTCTCGGTGGTTGTAATGTGGAATGATGTTGGAAGCCACTCTCTCTCACAACAAATGGTACTTTTACTACTTGTGACGTTTCTTCTAATAGAATTTGCGCTTGAAGTAGATCTCAGTCGAGCTGGAAGCTGCTTCATCCTCATCATCTTCCCTGATGCAGGAGAAGATTGTCCACTTTATTTTATGCATATTAATGTGGACGGGCTTTTAAAGGAAGTCTAAGTCTGCCGTTTCCAACCACCCTTTCGTGTTTCTCCTAGCTTTAAGCGGCAATTTCTTCTAGCTCTCGTGTGTTCTTGGCATCAACCTTCTTGTACCTTCGACCACATAGTGAAAAGTTAGAGATGACAACGACAAGAAAGGAGGTACCAGTATTTCTTCATGTTCCTCATGTAGAAGTAGGAAAATTGATTTGAACTACATCAACAAGAGCGCCACGAGCAGAAGGCAGAAGTTGGTGCTCGTTGATACCGCAGACAAGGTGGACTTGTTGGACTACTTTGACTTACTTTGAATCACAACTACTACTGCAAAAATGACAGCCGTGAAGTCATGCTCCGAGAGCGCTCTGCAGTCGATTCTGAATGATGTCTACGATCCAGAACGATTGAAGCGGCAGTGCCAAAACCGTTTGAATGCGCATCTTGTCAATACCGTGTGTCTCTGTCTCGAGAAGGCTGCAAGCAAGAGCAACGACGTGTTAATATGATTATGGGTGTAGGGAATTCATCTCCAAAGTCATCTGGAAGAGAAAGACAAGAGGAAAAAGGGGCCCAGATGATCCCTGAGATGAATTCGACACTATAACTTCAACATTATAACAGAACAGTTTATAAGGTTTCCGGGGGCCGGTTGGCATGGCACGAATGGAACGGTTGGAACGAATGGCAGGCATCCAATCCGGGGCTTCAATGTGCTCCGCCATTCGTGCCATTCGTGGACCTTTCAGACCTTCGAGAGCGGGGCGCCCTTCGGGCGCCCTGCGTTTTCAAGCGGTACCTCCCCCGCGGCGTTGCCGCTCTCTCCGAATGCTGCGCACATACTTTGGGAATCCCACTCGGGCGCCCTGCGACCAATCTGCCACACCCTCCACGGCGTTGCGCTTCAGTAGGCTCCCCAAGCCCGGCGCCCTTCGGGCGCGTTGCTTTTGCTCCAGCCCTCCTCTGCCACCCGCGATTCGAAGCTGCCACGCATCCGACCCGCCCCCCAAGCCACGGCCCGCCCCCGTCGCCGCTCTCCCACGGCGGCGGCGCGGTGGATCAGCTGAGCACCCTAGGGCGGAGGCCGCATGCTAAATCACCCGCCTCGCCGCAGCATTCCTCTCGTGGAATTCCGCGGGGGTCATGCAAGTCCACCAGAATTTGCGTGGCCCGCGCGGTAGTTCCAAGAAAGAAGCCAGCCCTCCGACGGTCAGCCGCACTAGGCTCCGCACTCTTTAGAGAGCAGCCAAGTCGGCTTTGTTTCTGGCTAGCTCCCTTACCATTTTGAAAATGGCAGGGGGGCTTTCCGTAGAATTGCAGCCCTTCGAATCCCCATCCCTGTCCGCTTGTGCCAACGCCAACCGCGCCATTCGTGGCATTTTTTGGCTTCGTTGGGTTGTTCCAACCGTGTCATTCGTGCCAACCGTGCCAACCGCCATTCGTGTTATAAGCTGTTCTGTTATAACCTACATTTTGGATGAACTTGCCACAACATAGCAATCGCGATGGCAGCTAACTTGAATGATTGACAAAAAATATAGAATACAGAGATTACAGATGAAGTAGTCAACGTCGATGTTACAGCAGACATTCGGGCTTGGCTGCCTCTGGCATTATTGCTGATGCTTATATTCCCCACTGTTGTTGGACACTAGCAGTGTTCTTCTTCCTGTTCTTGTTGTGCATCCTCATCCATCGGTCCTCCCATGCATTGTTTGATCGTGATGATGCCTCCGAGGCGGGAGGCTATTCAGATTCAAGACTACGATGAGAAGGTTCACATAGGAAGATATTGCCACCATGGAAGAAGTTGATAAAAATTTATAAGGACATTCCTCTTTGCAAATATCGGTTTTCTACAAGGGAACAAACTAACAGGTTGTCGTGCGTGTCTATACGCCACCTCTCGGTTCGTCCACATCCACGTACAAACATTCCATAGCAGTTGTTCTGTTGATATCGTTCTTGTATCCATTGATTTCGGTTATGGTCTTCTGAGCGCCAGTTCTGTCATTCGGTCGGTCATACTTACAGAAGTAAAGTCCCTCTACCAAGCACCTTCACGTCCCCCATTCCAGAAAGAAACATATTCTCATCCTGCTTGTTGACTAGTTGTTGGAGTTCGTTGTCATTTATCTTGCGTTTGATTTGATAGTTTTCTTGGAATCAGTCTCGGACCGTACTCTGATCGTTGGATGAGAAGAAGAGCTTGAATCAGCGTGAATGTAAACAAGATAAAGTCTTATGAAAAATTGTCGTTGCGCCTCTAATTTTTGTACTCTCTAGTAAAGTGAAATATGACGAGAATCTGAATATCGAATCAAAAATTGATTGTTTGTTGTGTTTGTTGTTATTTCCTGGGAGCACGAAAAAATGTCATCTTCGTCGTCGTCTTTGTCCGGACAACGTGCTTACACTGTTGGCGATGTGGTGGAGTTCCGGACAAAAGTGCTGGCGCCACACCAGCCTCGCCATTTCTACCCATACTCGCACAGATACAACAGTCAGCCATCGTATACATTTACAGCGTGGCAGGCTGGTGCGATTGTGGGCGTGTTGAAGAAAGCCGACCACCCTCAGCAGTCTGGTCAAACTCTGAGGATCATAGGGCTATCCGACACGAAGGGAAACGATAGCGGAGCGGGGTCGGCATCCTCCAGAAATTATAAGAAAACGACTGGGCAGGTTGTCGAAGTGAACACAGATGACGGCTGTGTCCGATTTTTCACGCGCGGGATTTCTGGCAATAGTGCGGCACCTCGTTCGGTGGTGAACATCGAACGACGGTGGGAAAACTACGCTCTAGCTGAAGACGCTCCAGCAGACGTCGAGGTGATACCGGAGGAAACTCCGTTGAGGTCTGCTGGTAGTGTTGTTCTGATGCAAAGCGGAAAGTTCGTGGACGAGAGCAGTGCCGTAGCTTCGTCCAGCGAGTTTGAGAACGTTCTTTTTACAGGAAATCAGGCTGCGGCTGCCAGCTACATCGGTACACTGCAGCGCAGTACTCGCGTAGCAGAAAAAAAACAAATGCAACCGCAGGATACGACTCTGAAGGCGCGTTTCGATAATTACTCGGCTGCGATTCGTTGCGGAAGCGGTGGTGGGAACACGACGATCCGCGTGAAGGGGTTTGAGCTGCCCCCGTCGCTCTTTAACGAACGACGGGCGCAAGAGCCGTTTTTACCGCAGTACAAATTCAAAGCCGACTCGTCCCCCTGCAGCTTGAGCTTTATACCAAGACTTCCGGGAAATCGCTCCTGGACCGAAGCCAGAAAGTTTCACAAGCTGATCAGTTACGAGACTGGTCTGGAGCTTCGGGCGAAGATCGAGGTTGAGAGTGACGGGAAACGCTCTGAGCAACTGCTTCTTTCTGGAGTGAAGAAGCATTTGGAGGGGATGGCAGAAGATGTTTTCAGCACCGCCGTTGCGGATCTTACTGTGTGCGCATCTATAAACATCATTCCGGAGTGTCGTACTGTTGGCTTGACGGCACAGCTATCCGAGGACACGCTTGAGGGCCGCTACCATCAACCATTGGAGACGAATGACGAGGGCTGCGAGCAGGAGCAGGAAGACGAATTTAGTGACGATGAGGTGAACAACGAGGATCCAGATAACGGCTTTACGATTCCCGATAACCGTGCAGACAAATTGGCTCCATTGCCTAAGAAGTGGGCGAAGGCGAAAGCGTTGCAGCTTCGGCCAGACCAGCGTCGCGCGCTCGGGTGGATGCTTCAACGAGAAAGTGATCCGGAGCCAGTAGAGATTCATCAGCGGCAGCTAATCAACATGGGTGATTTGCTACCTTCCGAAAAGGCCAGCAAACTTGTTACAAAGCCATATGGCCTCGAGTTCGATCTCCGCTACTCCTATCCGGTACCAAAGCTAGATTCCTCATCATGTCCTGCTACCATCCGTAAACGTAATCTGTTCTGTAGTATCAAACGAGAACAAGAAGCTGACACCGCTTCCTACTCGGATCAAGCGCAAGACCATCATCAACTTTCCTTTCCATCAGCGTATTTCTTGATTGAGTTCTTATTTGACACCAGGACTATTTGAGTTTGGCTTCATGCTCAACAGGTTGAAATCGTCATTGAACTGCAAAAATCTTCACTCATTTTTTAGATTCGCGGTGGCGTCTTGGCTGACAAAGTGGGGTACGGAAAAACGGCGACGCTTTTGGCTCTCATCGCCAGCGGCAAAGATGGGGACCGAGATTCATTGGAAACGCGCAGAGAAATTGGGTGTGCCGGAGCATGACGAAGGTGCATTCTTTGAAGCGCTCGAGACAACCCTTATCATGGTCCCTTCTCATCTGGTCGATCAATGGGCTGCCGAGGCCGAGAAGTTCGCCAAATCATACAAGCTGGAAATCCTGACCTTATGACTCATTCTCCCACGACAGGCGTTTTTTGCAAGAATTGAGAGTACTTAGTAGAGTATATCATCATGAGTAAGAGTAAGGAACTTGATAGATAGAAATTCAAATTTTTCTTCGATGGCACTACAGTGGAGCGCGGCAGAATTCAACAAACATGAGAAAAATATATCCCTTTACGCTGTGAAAAGAAGACGCTGTGCTAGATATTTACTCCGTCTTTTTTATCGTGATACCGATACTTTTCTGTAATATGTCGAAACGGAAGGGGAAATTGTCTCGTTTCTATGCCAAGAATTTCTATTTCCAACAACAAGTGTTGAAAAAGTCTCATCTAATTCCGATCAAAACGGTTACGCACTTGGCGAACGAAACGCCGGAAACTCTTGCGGAATACGATTTGATTATTTGCACTTACGCAGTGTTGTATTCCGAAAAGTTTCGCCTTCGTGTTGGTGACTTCCTCTCGTCCGATCCCGATCGAGCGTGGTACAAGTCGCGTGAAAATGTCAAGCGCAATGAGGCCTACAAACTGCAGGAGCTCAAGCGAGTCACTCAGAAATTTATCGAGACGTGGGATAATGGCGAGATCGAGGAACGGGATAACTACATCGATAGTCCGATCTTCAAGGAGAGCGAAGCACTATCGAGCGCGATTGTAAAGGAGCACTGCAACCGCAAAGCACTCAAAAACAAGAAGCACAAGTCGATCCAGGTGCCGTTTCCGCTACTGGAGCAGATGTTCTTCGGTCGTGTGGTCTTGGACGAGTTTCACGAGGCTGAATGCTTTAATTATGCTGAGACAATACGCAGCATATTTGATTTTTCGATCTGTCTTACTTTGCTGCTGACTGTTTTTCTTGGATAGAATATACCTTGGCGTCACCAAGTAAGCACTCAATTGAACCTCATTGAGGATATCAATATACGGCCTAAGTACAATTTTTTTCGCTCGGCTTCTAATGCCTAGGAAGAACGCATTGTTTGATGTGGTTGCGTGGGTTAACACGATGGGGATTGACTGGAACGCCGCATGTTGGCTCTGCGCAATCCGTTAAGATCATGGCCGGACTTTTTAGCATCGACGTTGTTTGCAACGGTACTTCAGTATTCCCATAGTTGCAAACTTTTGCAAAACTAGCACTAGCAGACTCTTGCTCAACCAATCTTTGATCGTTTCCTCATTCTTGATTCTGATCTGTGATTCACAGCACTGCCCTAGAAGGTTTTTCCTTTCATCCCGTACGTGTCAACAATTCTCTTTATCTTTTCCAACATTTCACCGCCAGGCGTCGATGCGGCTTGGGCACAGCCTCAAGGTCCTGTTGAGCGGAAGCCTTTTCAGAAAATTATCCCGCATGCCAACGACGACAATTCAGACAATCCAAACTTCGTACTACGTTCCCCGTGTGTCAGCAAGACCATCCTCGATAACTGCCAGAACTTTATCAATGTGATGGTCCGCCAGAACAGCCGCAATCCGGACGTTGACTCGATTGAAATTGTGCTCTTTCTTAATGCCAGTCTCTCTGGGTCTTGTTGCGATCTTCATCTTCCTATCTCCATCTCCATACTGATTCGCTGTTCATCAGAAAATTTTTTTCGTCTCTCTCGCACGTATCTCCGCGTGTATGAAGATCAATGATTGACAGGGAGTAGACGATGGAAAACAACAACCTCTTCTTGTATTACTTTCTCTAACAAATTTTGAACAAACTTTGTTTTTCATACCTCTCAGGTGCCGCACTCTATTCCAGTCGACTTCACGGAAGGTGAAAGAATCCTCTACGATGCCACGAAACGCAACTACGAGTATAGCGGGCCGCTGGGCGAAGCTGAGAAGAGCGATTTGATTCGACGATGCTCGCACTATGCGCCGTCTTCAAATGAAACCATCGGGGACGAACTCAAAAGAAAGGCGGCAGATGCCAAAGACGTTTATGGCTCTTCATGTTCCAACTTTTACCTTATTTTTTTCTACTCGACAAAAAGCGCCTTCCTTTCAGCTAAGTCTTAGTCCTCGCAGAGGAATAATGTGTTTTTGGCTGAGAACTAGAAGATCACGAGAGCAGTCTCTGAAAATTGTCACTGAAAATTTCCAAAGAGCTCTAACATGCAGTGGGAGATCTCATTAAAACAGTGAAGCAGTTATTGGCGCAGGCCGATGCGTTCCGGGCGGTTCTGGTTGTAGCTGGTGGCCCAGAAAGCAGAAAGGCACTGGAGTGCCCGGGTACACGCAGCTACAGCTGCAGCATCGGCGTGCAAGCGCAAGACGATGATGGCGAAGAAATGAGTGAAAATGCCACGAAGAGGAAGAGCTCCCAAAAAACTGCGATGAAGAAAGCCGCCCCGAAAAAACCGGCAAGTGGTAGCAAAGGGAAAGCTTCCGACGGTAAAAAAGAGCGGGAGCCGCAAGACAGGTCTACGGCATCTTCTTCTGCAGCGACGGGCGGTAACGCCACAGCTCTTCCTGATGCAGATGCAGTGGTACCGATTTCAGCACCTGAAAAGCAGATGCGAACTCAGCTCCGCGCACTGCCTTCGGTGTTCGACGTTTTTGGAAAGCGAGAAGCAGTGGGCGTGCAAGTTTCCGAGGAAATGCTTCTTGGTCGTGAAGATGAAGCCGAACAGGACCAGCTGCGGCAAAAGGTGGAGAAGAGCACGACTAAGATGGCAACAGCAAAAGCGAAGGCGACAGTGATGAAGCGGGCTCCAGCGGGCGGAGCCAGCAACACCAGTAGCAAGGCGCGCCGTGTTGGTGCAGCAGCAGCCTCGAGCACTCGCGAATCTTCATCGAAAAGCGAAGAAGACGAGTTGTCGGGAGAGGAGCTAGGTCTGAGTATCGTACGTGGGGCAGCAGCTCTACCAGACTTTTTTGGAGATGCCGTCACACAAGAGCTGCGCGCTCTTCTTACAGATGTGTCGACATCGGCGGAGGTTGACACTCTTCGTGAATTTATGCGCAAGAAGCTGGGACTCGGCGCTGACTCTTTCGGCAAGACTCTCTCACTTGCGTTTCCGACGCGCCTCCGCAATGACGAAAACTGGAGTGAATCTTCGGCCGAGGCGCGACACGCCTTTTTGGACTCTGGCTGGATCAAGACGCTGATGACGGCGGAAGCAGCGAGAAAGCTGAAAATTGAAAAAGCAGAAAACGCTCAGAAAGCGAACAACAAGCAGGAAGCAGTGGAAAAAGTAGCCGGAGGAGCAGAATACGAAAGCAGTGACGACGAAACAAGTGATAGTGAATCTTTAGCCGAGCACGCGCAGGCGCAAGAGAATGCTGGATCACCGGATGCACAACCGCGCCAGAAAGGAGAGCGCCTTCTCCCGTTCGGAGATTTTTCGCCGGAGCGTCGAACCAAGCCAATGCTCGCTCGTCCGGCAACACCCCAGAAATCGCCGGCACGCGCAGCATCATCGCGCACTCTGCAGGCTGCTCTTGCGCCGCCTGCACGACCGAGCGCGGAAGTCGCCAAGCCTGCCGAAAGTATGCGCCAGCAGACTCTGGCCGAACTCGCAATCGCTTTGGCGGCACTCCGCCGACAGTGCAAGGCGTGCGCGTTCCTTGCGACCGCTGCAAAACTCTTCAGCTACGACTCCGCTGCGACTTCGTGCGCGTCGTGTGGTGCCACTGCTGTCGAGGAAGGCTACGGCGTCTTGCAAGCGTGTGCTCACGTGTACTGCCGCGAGTGTGCAGACAGGAAGCTCAAGCGCGGCAAAAAGTTGTGCTTGACTTGCGGAGAGAAAGTGCCAAAGCTAGCGACCCCGTTTATTTGCTTCGCTCCGCCAAAGCCGGACCACGAGCGCGAACGTGAAGACTATCTGATGGTATTATCGCTCGAGTAATTTGGTGGAACTAGAAGTACAGGATGGTGTAGATGCAAAACCATTTATCGGGAATCATGTTTGATGTTCGTTTTGAGTTTCAATCAGCACTCACACGAAGCTTCGTCGTTGGGGGGATCTTTATTCCTATGAATATATACTCCTTTTCAGGGTATCGCCAGCCCAAAGCGGAGCGGAGATGCGCTTGTCGTTGCTCCGTTAACGTACGACCAGTTTGGGTCTAAAATCCAGTGCATGTGCGATACTTTGCGAGAGATCAAGAACAACGACCCGAAGAGCAAGGCTATCGTTTTCTGCCAGTGGCCAGATCTCTCGAAAAAAATTGGCAACGCGTTCAAGCACTTCGGCTTCAAGTATCAAGTTCTGAACAAAGGCAACGCACTGGTGCAAAACAAGATCATCCGCTGTTTCCAGCGAGATGAGGCTTGTGAGGGCGGTGAGTCGCCAGAGATTCTTGTGATGAATCTCGAAAAGTCCGCGTCTGGTGCGACGCTTACGAGGGTACTACGATTGCGTACCCTGTTGCCTCATCTTTCTTCGACTTTGTTTTTGTGTAGGTGTGCAACGTTTTACTCATCGATCCACTTGCTTCGTTGAGTTTTTTTTTTCCGATCACCATAGCCATATCTCGTGAAAGTGAAATTGACGCTGAAAATAGTACTTCAGCTTGCTAGCTCTAAATTTTATCTCTGCCTCGGCACCGTACGCATACTTCAGCATTCCTCGTTGGTCTTTCTAAAAGAAGACGTATCACGTTTTTTGTAGCATAACAAGTCAAATCCTCCTGATCCAGTACCTTCTCAGGCTTCGCATGTCCTGTTCGTCCATCCGATGGTCGCAGGATCAGCTGAAGCGGCCCTTGCCTACGAGGAGCAAGCAATAGGACGAGTGCGCAGGATGGGACAGCCCAAATCTGAGATCCATACTTATCGCTTTTTTACGAGGGCAACTATTGAGGAGGAGTTGCACACCCAACACGCACATCTCATCGAAAAACGCCAGCAGAAGCAGAAGAGGAAAGCAAGCGCGATGCAGGACGACGACCCCATGGACGTCGCCGACCAAGAGGATGACCTTATGGCGGACTAAGTAGAAGATGCAGAACCGTGCTAGTACAACTAGCATGATAACCATAACGGCGCAGTTGAAGAGGACTTCAACAAAAAAAATCGGTGAACAGATCTCACATACACTACAGTGACAGTGAGTGAATAGGTCATGATATTACACATACATGTGGATCAGTATGCGGAAGAATGAAGATCGATCATCAAGATTCAAGTAAGTATGTAAGTAACTCGAAATAGAAAAAGATGCTAGCCATCAACATCAACATTTTTGTCATAGAAACCAGGGTGGCTAGTCAGAAAATTTCCTTGAGCTTTGTTTTATCTAAGGAGGCGGTACAAACATTTATCTTCATAGACTGATGCTGTTGTTGATCCACAATAAGGAGCTTCCAAAGTAGAGGCTACTCTATGTTTCAACTATTCAACACGACCGAGAGGTCACAATGAACCATAAGAATATACATAAATTTCTAACACGGTCACAACCAACATGATTGATGTGCGTGGCTCTTAATGTTCCATCGTCCTCGGGAGGTATTTATGTGTGTAATACTATTCAAAATCGAACCAATGTTTTTAATTTTAATCCCGAAGATAAATACCATTTTGCTTTGCGACTAAAGTTTATTGTTGCATACGCAATCCGTCGTTCTTCTCTACAAGCCATATGATGTTGATCTCTTGTTCCTTGGACATAAAACAAAGTAAATTATCTGCATTTCGCACCATTGAGTAAGCGTCTTGATCCCTGATACTACAAGTGTCAACTGATCGTCGATAGATATATTTCAAATATATTCCCGAAGATCAAATCCGTTTCGTTCAGCCCCCTGACCATAATAGATGAACTCAAGTTTCTTAGCTGAACTTAGACACAGACACAGACACTCTCACTCTCTCAGACATGGTTTTGATTATCGGTTAATAGAAGTTATTCACTTGTTGTAGCCCACTCCCACATTGATTCCCCGATATTACTTTGACTTGTCCTTTTCTTCGGCCCAGTTACCTTCCCTATGGTACAAATAGACTGAACTCTAGCTGCATTCAGCATTGTCAATGCATGATGGATTAACGACTTGATTGTAACATTTATTCTCTCAACGTCTATTGACACTGACAGTCCATTAGTCTACTCCTAGCATTGGAAAAAACCATTATGATGTAGTAAGTAGATTCGGTCTACAGAAACCACACTCATCCTCATACACAGACCCAAGGCATCCTCAGAGAGCTATCTTTTTCAAACAAGTCAAAAAGTTACAGTTCGTAGCGTAAGAAGTTACCACAACCTCGGACTTCCACAGTCTATTTCATGGCCCAGCATGTCCGAAAACCTTGATCGTCTGGTGCTTTCTTGTGGGAGGGTCTGGGTCACAGATAGAACGTGGTTTATGACAATTACTCTGCGAAATGTGAAAAGAGAAGGTAGTCGTGATGTCTTCTATTAGTTGTATCAGATTCAACACCAGTAAAGCTAGAGCGAGTGGGATTGCTGAGAAAAATGAGAAAGGAAGCTGGCAAACGACGCAAAAAAGGGAAAGAAAAAGGCAGCATAATCAATTTGCAAAGGGAAGCTAAAACATGGCAAGAGGCACGAGATTTCGAACATCAAATGTTTTCATCGGGACAATCCAATGACGATTCAACTGGTCTCAGGCGATCACGCTCTTGTACCTAAGCTCATGAAAAATGATGACCTGCATCTCGAAGTCTACATCTACAACAATGATTGTTCCGAATTCAAGTGTTGCTAGCCCTGGCTCTGCTAATTGCAATCCGAAAACAGGCTGTCGCCGGCGGAGGAAGGGAGCGGCTTGTCTAGTAGGCCTTTTTGGGGTGGTGTGGCTTTTCGGACTAAGAGGCGCGCATGGTTGGCTTTCCTCGGAGTCAGAGAGCGGGTCCAATTCGGTACGCCAAAGTTTTTATACTCCAGCAGACCTCCATAACTAATGCTTGTTGGTGTCTTCTTTCTAATTTCAGTTATCCTTTTGATGGTTTCTGGTAGCATCTGTGAGTGCTGTCACTGGTCTTTTGAAATCAAGATTAATGTATTAATCTGCATGGACAATAAAATTGAAATTCAGATCGCTACAGTTTACGAAACAGCCGTGGTATTGTCAGAGTATCTGATACGGGTCGCATCTGATGTGCGAACCGAATGTCTTGTGTCTGCCGACAAGCTGATATCACTTGCTATGGGGTAGTCTTTGTAGTCGTGGTCAATAGTACTAGATTGTCATCAACCTCTTTGTACTTGCAAAAGTGACAGGATGGCATAGGCGTCCAACCTTAACTACTTATTTGAGACAAGAAAGGATGACTGGTAGCCATGATCGGGTACCTACACCTTTGTTTCCCTTTGCTTCATCAATCATCTTATTTTGTTGCATCCTTCATTGCATCCGCTGAGAAACGACTCTATCGCGCAACTCAAATCGAGACGGCAGGAAACTCAGCAAAGCGCGAATGCGATGCAGCATACGACTCTTCTGTCACGTCGCAGGCTCAAGCGAATTCACTCGACATTCTCAAGTCGTTTCTCAAGATATGAAGATGAGAACAACTGAACGAAGATATGATACGACCAACAGGGTAGTTGAATAATAAAGATGGAAGGTGAGAGAGGCGCTAGAAGTTGATTTTGAACTTAGTACTTCTACGTACTAGACTTGAGCGCCCGGTAGCACTCCTCCCACTAGGATCATCCACCCCCCGCACGCACTTCGCTCAACCCCGGCGCGATTTCCCTGCCCCGGCTCCTCCCCCGCCCGACAACCGTCCGGCGGCGTTGGTCGTTGGAACAAGAGCGGGGCGGGGGACGGCGTGCGGCCATGGATTAAAAGGGCACAGATCGAAGTCGTTGGCCTGTCGGTTTGCTCTTCTTTTGGTAGGTTTGGCCTTCTTTGCGTGCAAGTTGCGGCGCTCGAGTTTGCAACTTGTGAAAATTCGCCTTCTTGTGATACAATCAAAGGCTTCGGATGCGAATTTTTTGCGTTTCTTTTTTATTAGATAAAATCAAAAATTTTGGATTTCCAGCCTCAAGCTTGAAACTTTGAGACACTGGGGCTTAAGCTAGCGCTCAGCTTTGGACCTGTAGCCTTGGGCTTTCAGCTTCGAGCCTTCAGCTTTGGGCTTTCAATTTTGAGTTTTCAGCTTTGGGCTTTCCACTCAGTTTTGAGTTTTCAATTTTGAACTTTCGACTTTGGGTCCTCGGCTTTGGGCTTTCAGGTGTGAGCTTTCAGCTTAGCGCTTTCAGTTTTAAGCTTACGCCTTCTGGCTTGAGGTTTCGGATGGGCCTTTAGCTGATAGAGTCAAAAGCTTAGGCTTTTTGAGCAAAATTTTCGATTTTAACGCCCACGAATTAACTTAAGTCGCAGCGTGCTTTATTTTGATAAGTGCTCGATGTCGTGCCGGCGCTTAGTGATAGTGTGTTCGTGTGTTGTGCTTGTTGGTTGATTAGAAAAGGAGCGGAAAGACTTGCGATGGGGGTCGCATATTTTTGGTTCAAGTGCTTTCGGCTCAGGTGTTTTCGGTTCGGTGTGTGTTGGGTTCGGATGTTGGAGGGGTGGGTGTTGATTTTTTATCTATCTCTTTCGTATTATGGTTTCTGTTCGAGTGGAATATTAAAATTTCTAAACTTCTACTTGGCATCGCCATGAATTTTCGAAAAATTACTAAAATTTTTTGTAAAGTTAACTTTACAAAGTTCAGAAGTTCGCGAGCTCGTGGGTTCATGAGTTCATGAGTCAGAAGTGGAACTGGGAGCGTGAGAGTTTGGGGCTCGGAAGTGGAAGCGTGAGGGTTTGGGGCTCAGAAGTGGAAGAGTGAGAGTTTGGCGGGGTCGTTGTTGTTTTTTTTTAAATTTAGCTTTTTTATATTAATTTGATATTGGAGCTGAGACTACACTTAATCTTAGTTCTTGTTAGCTTGCATGCTTCTCCATCGCCTTAAACTTTTTCTTTTCTTGTGACCCAATAACTTTTTCTAATCCGCACCGCACAAGAGGAGGACGAATTGTTGGTGAAGCAGGCCCAAGAGGAGATACTCGGTCGTGGCTCAATGCAGATTCAAATGCCAAGTCCAGTTACATCGTCATTGTTGGAGCTGGGTTCTGATGAATCCAACGCAACCATTATGGCTGGAGTTTTTGATACATCGACAATAACAGACAAAATAGAGGAACAAAAGAAGTCAACAAATCTGTGGTACATATCACTCTTGTTCGAGGTATCGGATAAGGTAAGCATCTTTTTCGTATCGATGCATATCAGAGGCCGGGGCGTTGAACAACATCTTTTTCTAACTCTTCGGACACAACGACAACGACGACGCGAATCACTTTGGGAATGCTCCACCAGGTCGAAGAGAAAAACAAGAATACTATTATGGATGCTGACTGCTTCAGCTTTCTAGTGAACATTTAATTTCGTTGTGTCTCTCGTGTTCTTTTTTCACTTGGTGTTTCCTTTTCTTCTGATGAATGATGCGTCCTCTCCTTTAGTTCGTTGTCGTTCTCGTCCTCGCTATTCGTTGGTCAGAAATGAGGCTCCTTGTTATTTTCTCTGACCTTTAAGATCTTAATTAATAGTAATCCTTGTGTCTTAAGTACTACATTAACCTTAACCAGCAACATGAAATTACATTATGTTAATTATGCCTATGAGAAACCAGATGAACAAGCAGAAACACTACTACCACAACATTTGGTCAGAACCACAAAGGCTTTGTTCCTCTAATATGCCAGTTGCCATTGAGAAAATGGAAGAAATCGTATCAGTTTTGGACCGTATGTCCGCACAAGTGGTAGATGAAATGCAACCTGTTCCAGTGGGTGCAGCTGGTCTCTTCAACTCTGACACGACTGGCGCAAGTATGATGGAACTAGGTGAAAAAACCACAAGACCAGAAAGCAAAAGAAGCGAGCGAGATGCAGTGAACCAACACCGTGATGTTGGAGAACACGTACACGACGATCACCATGACATGTTCCAAGAACAGAAAACTAGTAGTACCGCTTTTAGTACAAGAATCTCTTCTAATTCTAGTGCAATTCACAGGAATCAACATCAGCATGGACATCAAGGCGAATCGACAATGTCAAGTCAAGTAAAAACTGTCATTGGGAGTATCGAGTCTTCGTTGGCCTATTTCGGAGTAGCATCGGACGAAGAGGTAAGCCATGATCGAGAGAGCAGCTCCCCTGCTTTGAG
Source organism: Amoebophrya sp. A25 (assembly GCA_905178165.1). Taxonomy (NCBI): domain Eukaryota; class Dinophyceae; order Syndiniales; family Amoebophryaceae; genus Amoebophrya; species Amoebophrya sp. A25. The sequence goes on from CAJINU010000043.1 coordinate 164,634, forward strand.
ACCAGCTGCTAGTGGCGGCGCGACTTCCTTTATTGAGACCGGCGGCAAAAGGCCACAAGACGAAGACGAGCCGCAGTTCTTAGAGAGAGAAGTGAAATATACCGGAATAGAGCAGGAAGGGTCGGATGATGACAAATCTTCATCAAAAACAACAAGCAAAAGCACGACAAGTAGCAATGTTCAGCAATCAAACGTCGAAGATGATGGCATGTACCTTGACGAAACTGGTAGCATGATGTCGCTTCTTGAGTACCGAGCAGTTGCACGGGACGAGAAAACAAGACGTATTGTCGACGCACTATCACTAGAAGATGAAGAAGAACATGAGGACGCTGAGGAGGATCTGCTCCACCAAGAAGCACCACTAGCGCGAGAAGCTCCTTCATCTTCGATTCTGCTTGAAAAGCCGCAAGCTCAAGCTGCGCAGGAGCGAGCTGAACAAGGTAGCGGCGATCAGTCAAATCGTCCAGCTTCTCCGGATGATGCAAATGAGGAAGATAACCACAACGCGGACGAATCAAGGGTAGAGAGTTCTTTTGGTGAAGATGTTGGTGCCGAAAAGACGATCACAACAGCAGCTTCTACCAGCACTACAGCGCCCAGGCGGAATGGACACCCTGCTAACTCGGACTCGCAGCTACTTCGACGACAGGAGGCGAACAGTGATCCAGCAGAAGGAACATAAAAGTTTCTCTTCCATCATCAAGTTGAAAAGAAGATGTCTATCACTTCTATGACGCATCCCTGATGTCATATTTTGATGTTGATACAGCATACCCACACATCTCTACTGATGTCGGACAAACACAAAGTCACTTACAACACAATGAATACTGCAGGACCACGTCAACGCTACGAACAAATACAAATACTCACTTCCTGAAAGAAGTTTGCTGGGCAGACATGTGGGTAGACACAGTCACACAGGATGAAGATCGTCCTTTGTTTCATTCAAGTAGATGAGTCGATTTTATCTGGCCCATGAAAAGGTAGCTCAGGCTCAGACAGGTCAAAGGTACGATAGCGTAGCATCATGTTGTCCTACGTTATTCCACGACTAGGTCTAGGACTTTCCTTTAGACAAAGTTCATCTCCTAAAGAGGCAAGGCCAATGTCACAATACTGAGCACCATCACAACGTCGAGTCGCTCTCGCTATATCTAATACTCCCTCTGATTGAAGAACTTCAGAATCCAAGAAGATTACGAAAAATGGTGGCACTATCAGTACGTGCTATGCTCCTCTGGAGCAGCTTTCTTGTTGTTTTTGCTGCCATATCCCTGACATTGTTCTCGCCAGAGCTGATCGAATTGACGTCGGCAGCATTTTTACCCGCACGAGACCTTCTACAGAAGGTGATAGAGCCCTTGTTGCCGCACCTTAATCTCCTCTGGGAAAAGGGCGTTGCGTTGTACCAGGAGTTAGAGCAGAATGCAGGGATGCGTTATCGCGTGGAGTGCGCAGCGATGACGACGCCGGTCGTGAATGTTTTGCTAGGGCCTTTGCCGTCTTTCATCACTGTCGTGCAACGGCGTAGCATAGGAAATTTGCCGTGCTTTCCGTTTGCGTTCCGCCTCGGTAACAACTCGGTTTGGCTGGCAGCTGGGGTCGGCCTTGCTAGTCCAACGGTGTGCATACCGAATGCCTTTGGTACGTGTGTGGGTCTGGCCTTTGCGCTGCTGTACCTGTGGGCGATCGATGCCGAGGAAAAAGACCTCAAAGAAGCCGCTTTTGTAGACGACCAAGGAGAACGAAATGGCGTTGAGGACGCAACATCAAGGACGATGAACTCGAAGTCGACAGTAACCACATCTCAGATGAAGTCTTTTGGCGCAATCACGAAAGACATTGACCACCGCAAGACAAGGTTAGCGACTCTCCGTTCGACACGTAATACGTTTCGATGGCAATTAACATTCGTAGCATTCTCCATTACGGTGGCGACTGGCTTGGTCGCTCTCAGTAGGAGTGAAACGGCAAAACCGAAGCTCCGCTCCGCTTTCGAACGCTTCCTAAACATGGTAATGGGTGATAGAAGAATTAGTGCTGAGTCTCCTCTGCTGACATCATTCGACGACTTTGATTTTATCGACCATGGCGTATTACCCCTTGCTTCTGTCCTGACGACGCTTGCGTTTGCTGCACCAGCAACCAATTTGCATGCTGCTTGCAGCACCTGGGACGCGAGCTACATGGGTGGGGTGTTCATGCTCTTTTGTGGGCTCGGAAGCGGAACGGCGTGGTTCCTACTAGGTGCGATTTGGATGAAGAAGAACGCGGTGGTCATTCCGAATGCTCTAGGAATCCTGACGAATTCTACAGCACTGCTGTTGTACCTGATCATCAAGGCCTTTCCCCGATCGTCGATGCCTACAACTGCACCAGGAGGAAGTTCGTCCACTTGTAAGCGGACGAGACAGAATATTACGTCATTGTCGACGAAAGGCGGCGACGGGGAGGGTACTGTTACAAGCACAACAGGAGCACTCCTGAAACAGAAGCGTCGGGATCCTTGTGTCATGAAGGGCCTAGATGAAGAATCCGAATCCTCCGAAGATGGACGCGAGAATAGGTCTGGGAAAGGGAAACCACGGCGACGCCAGTTGGTTTCTTAGCAATTGCGCACGTGCTGGCTCCTGCGCTCTTTCATCACGTTCTTGTGACTTTATATATCTGTTTTAGGGCTGCACGGTGCCCCCCCTGTGGTATGGTCGGTGGTGGCGCTCGCGCGCTCTTTTCCGCGCTGATTTTCGCGGATTCTAGTGGTGGAAGGCGTCAGAACTGGGCCCGGGCGTCCCCTTGCGCCTCTCTGCATGTTCCTCAGGGACCTCCTGGCCTCTGCTGACCCTCGCAGGCCGGAGGTCTCCAGGTTAGGCCGCCGAAGGCGGCCACGGTTTCAAGAGCAAGCAAGCCGAAGCCCAAGGGTCCGGAGGGTACAGGCCGCACGGCTCAGGCGGTCCAGCCCCTCGAGGGGGCTGGCAGCCTTCCACATCCGGCGCCTTCGGAGGCCTTCCACATCCGGCGCATGTAGGGCACTCGCCGGCAGCTGGAAGGGAGCGGAGGCGGCCCCTTGGGCCCCTTTTGCAGCCTTCCACCTTCCTCGGAGGTCTGTAGGGTGCCGCCAAGCAGCTGGAAGGGAGCGGAGAAGGCCCCTGGGTCCCCTTTTGAGGCGTTCCACCCCCGGCAGACGGCTCCTGAAAGGGTCCGGGGCTACCCGTACTCCCCCCCGCTAGGGGGGGGACCGTCGCCCTGCGCCTTGGATCATATGTTCCAGGGCTCAGGGCGGGAGGCCCCCCCCCCCGATCTAACTTTTTGAAGGGGGGGGGGCTTGCCAGCCCCGGCCCCTCTTTTCGAGGGGCTGCCGGGCGGGAAGGCCTCAAAGCGCCCACTTCTGACCCCTTCCCGCCTTGTTGCCTGTACCCTACAGACCTGGCAAAGGCAAAGGGGGCAAAGGCAGGGCCCCGCTGGCTTGTTGCATGTACCCGACAGACCAGGCAAAGGGGGCAAAGGCAGGGCCCCGCTGGCTTGTTGCATGTACCCGACAGACCAGGCAAAGGGGGCAAAGGCAGGGCCCCGCTGCCTTGTTGCATGTCCCCTACAGGCCTGGCAAAGGGGGCAAAGGCAGGGCCCCGCTGCCTTGTTGCATGTACTACCCTACAGATCTGGCAAAGGCAAAGGCAGGGCCCCGCTGGCTTGTTGCATGTACCCTACAGACCTGGCAAAGGCAAAGGCAGGGCCCCGCTGGCTTGTTGCATGTACCCTACAGACCTGGCAAAGGCAAAGGCGGGGCCCCGCTGGCTTGTTGCATGTACCCGACAGACCTGGCAAAGGTGGCAAAGGCAGGGCCCCGCTGCATTGTTGCATGTGGCCTACAGACCTGGCAAAGGGGGCAAAGGCAGGGCCCCGCTGCCTTGTTGCATGTCCCCTACAGGCCTGGCAAAGGCAGGGCCCCGCTGCCTTGTTGCCTGTACCCTACAGACCTGGCAAAGATGGCAAGGCTGGCGCGCCCTCTGGCGTATTGCGGTACCCGACAGAGCTGGCAGAGGAGTCAAGGCGGGACCCCGCTGCCTTGTTGCCTGTGCCCTACAGACCTGGCAAAGATGGCAGGGCTGGCCGCGCCCTCTGGCGTGTTGCGGTACCCGACAGAGCTGGCAGAGGAGGCAAGGCGGGACCCACCCCCTTGGCGTGCTGCATGTGGCCAACCATACAGACCGCGCAAAGGTGGCCAGGCTGGACCCCTCTGGCGTGGTCCACCCCAGATCCATCCACAGGGGGGGGGCCTCCCTCCTTGGTACATATATAGACTTCGCGACCTCTATGACATAGTTTGAAATTAAATGCAACAGGTGTACTAGAAGGCTGGCTCTATTTTTCGACCGCGCCATAGCTGTGGTGCTGACTAGAATTTACAATAGATCTCTGAAAGCTGATGCGCCTTTTTGAAGATCATAAGGCGCACCTTACACTAGGAGATCCAAAAACTGATAGACTTCGTTGAACATCGCCGGAACTGGAGCTGGTGCGGAAGCACTACTCCTGAAACGTCTCATCATCAACGCAGTTCTCTGCGAAGACGGTATCTGACAACACGTCTTCACTGCTGAGAAAAGTTCATCTTTAAATAACTGAGCTACTCTACTCACGGCGAGTTATGTTGACTGATTCCGCGTCAGCGTCTACTAAATCCTACCTTGTTCTGTAAAACGAGTTCAGTGATGATCTTGATCTGTTTTTCGATGAATGTCGAGAGTTCTAAGACCCATAAAAGATGAGTTGCATCTTCATCTATCTTCTTGTACCGAGACGATTTCGTGCATGAGTCGCTTTGAAAAGAACTATTATGTGTCTGTCAACAACACGTCGACCTCGACCACGACTCGGTTTTCTTTGGAGGCAATAATTTGTTGATGAGTTCTTGTCTGCGCTTAGGAAGGATCATGGCACGCTGCCACCAACTTCAGGAAAAGACGCATTGTGCTCTGGTTTTTATATCATCGTGGCGTCATTTCTTTCAATGTCGCCGACTTCATCCACGATCTCGATACTTTTTTTCCACTATGAGAAACGCAAGTAGCGAAATCAGAAATGACCATTTTTATGTCAAACGCAGCGTGTGAGTCTAGACATACAGCAGAAGTTGTGATCGAATCTACTACCCGATTCCCCGTTGTCTACGTCTTTTTGTTCATATTTATATATTTCCGTCTCAGTCTTTGTCTCAAATTCATTAAATCAATAGTTTTAGCATTACCGTTATATAGATGTCTACTTCAGCTCAATATTGAAATTGATTCCTACTCCCTAGCCTGAAACATTTTGTTTTTTCTCTCTGTTTGTAAGTACAACTTTTTGGTTTTGAGACCTTGTAGTTGTATCTTGGAGGACAAACCGATAAAATGATGAATTTCAACAACAACATGAACAATAATAATGGTGATCACGGAGGTGGCTTCGTTCCTATTGCCAAACGGGACATGAGTGTGCTTATTGGGGGAGATCGCCCTCTAGGCAAAGAGCCTGCGAAAGGAGAGTCCATGCGTGTTCTCTACGACCGTTTGTACGCGGAGGAAAGCCATAAGGTGAGTGCCAGCGCTAGCCGCCGGATGCACAAGTATTGCATCAACGCATGGGAGTTCTGTGTCAGTAAGAAAGCACTTGAGCGCGCGGCCGCTCCGCAAAGCAGGTCTTCGACGAACACTAATAAGAAAACAAGTCCAGTCGCTGGTTTTGGTGCTGGAAGTGTATCATTGTCTGCGTCAACATCGGCATCTTCCTCCTCGACGTCCAGACGTTCCGCATCTTCATCCTATCTCTTTGGGCAAGATAGAGATAGAGATACGCAACAAGGAGCTTCCGCTGAAGAAGGTCAGGACTCGACACTCTTACCAGGGGGCCCACTTCTCTCTGCGTTGAATACAAGCTATCGACCGATCCGGGGCGGAGGTGGATCTTCGTCTTCCACCACAACTGCATCGCCCATCGGAGGAATGATCCAACACCCGCAACCACGGGCTTCACAGTCCGGTCCCTACACTCGCGACCATGCTACCTTTTTCCAAGAAAGCGAAGCAGCTTTGAGCACGAGAACTACATCAGCCGCGCAGATGTCTTCAATCGTCCCACAAGCAGGGACGAAAACTATTTTATCGACTTCCTCCACTTCCTCGTCCTCCTCGACAGCGAGAATGGCACCAGGAGCAGGCAGGGCTGATTTGGCTTTTCTGGCACAGTCGTATCGACTTGACACGTCAATAAAGGAAATCATCCTGTCGTTTTGCAACACGACAGCGCCCTTGGTTACATTCTTCGACGCGCGCATGGCCGGATGTGCAACAGCCGCGCTGCGCCTGCCCCACCAAACAAAGCAGCTGGAGCATATTCTTTCTAAGGTATCATGATGGGGTATGGATTTTTTCATTGTCTACCGCGTGTGGAGTGTCGCTTAGTTTCCCTGGTGATAGTACAAGTACATCTACATGTAAGAGTAAAACTATGTGAGACCACTTATGCCAGGCCATCCTTTATAGATGCTGCGTGAATTTGAATATGATGTCCTCGTGGTTAACACTGGCGTCTATTTTCTTGACCTTGACCTGTTGCCAAAACGAATAGAAATAAAGCCAGCATTCTATTAATTTTCAAACATGAACCTCTTCCAGGTAAAAGAGGCTGCCGAAGGTGGGCATCAGTCCATAGAATTGAAGCCTGACGCTTGGGCTAAGGAAGCTTGTCGGGGGACAGGATGGTGCTACCCCTTCCCGAACGCAGAGATGCAATCTCTGGGTTTCGACGTAGAGGAGTTGAACAAGGACGTCGATCGAGCTCTCAAAAACACTAAGGTAAGTACCATATATAAGTCCTTGTGCTCGTTGTTCTTTACTCATTGATCTGAGGTTCATATTCCATATTCAGTAAATTTGAGAAGTTGTAGTTGTAGATTGACGAGTAGTTATTACACAACGGAAAACAATATCAACAACAACGACAATAACACCAGAAGTTTCTTGAACGTGATGAAAACCTTTCTAAAATGATTCTGATTGTATGATCTAATTACAGGAAAAAAGCGACTGGAAGACGAAGACGTGGATAGTGCGCTGGTCGCCTGCTCCGGTTGACGTTTTGTGTCGGAAGTAAAGTAACGAATACATGACTACACTTGCTTACACTACGCTGTCGATGCTGCGAATCTCTAATGAAGAAATAATACGTAGTCGCTCCCGATACTCATGCTGGAGGAGAACTGAAAATATACTACGCACAAAAATTTACTTACGTGTATTCCTTTTCCTTTGAATTTGCGCTACTTACGGTTATGATCTTATTGTTGCTTGACCTTTATTCTATCATGCCAGAACTTGTTCTACCCTTAACAAGGCCAATTTTTTCATCGGGTGAAAAAGAAAAAAAAAGATGTAGATGATTCCTTTGAATGACATCAGAATTGAAATTCAACGAACGTGGACTTGATCTATGAGTTGCCCTTGATGTTATGCCGAGAGAAACAGTATGGTTTTACGACAAGATCCAGTCGTGAATCAAAGCGCAGGCGAAATGCTTATGAATGAAATCACTGACTACTGCTCTCATCCGAATGAGACATAGGGAAATCAAAACAATCTACCACCATCGCGTGGGTGCTTGCGCAGACGCGACTTCTCGTGGCGGGTCAAGATAGCCCGATGAAAGGCACGATGATCAACAGCATGTTCAGTTAGAGTTTCGTGAGAATCCCCGTTGATGGTGATATGGCTATGGTCTTTATGAGAAGGACAACATCGATTTCATGCCATAATGAGGAATCATACAAGAGCTACAGGAACTACTTATGATTTTCCTGGGTCAGAGAGAGAGAAAGTGCGATTCTTGTCACGATCTAGGAGTTGTTGGAGATGTAAGATAACGTTTTCATCAGTCATCATCATGTACGAGAAACGGCAGAAGCCAAAAACTCCTGCTAACCCAGCGCAGATGAATGACAAACACGACATCAAAATCAATGATAATGAATTTATATATATATAAATATATATAACACGGCTTTTCAACACGACCACGTCAGCGCACAAAGAAGATGATGGCCGTTTCATCAGTCGGGATCACCGAAGCAGCGGAGCAGTGTTACTCTAAGGTAGATTAGTCACACAGCGACTACAGGTGTGACTCCTCCTGGACCGATTTTTGTGCGGACTGTCGTCGAGGTGCTCCGAAACAGAGGCGAAAATGACAGTCGTGTCACGCCGTTTGTCGGATGACGAGATGCCGCGTCCTGCCGCGAAAAGACATGATGAGAGAAAAAAGGCAGCAGCTGCTCGACAGGTTGCTCTGGTTGGAGCTGAGGAGGATGCGCCAACCGTCTCTGGCGGGAGCGTTTGCGCTTCGGGGCGGTCCTTCGCTCCTCCGTCGTCGCCGGATATCGTGGACAAATCACAGAGCTGGGGTGGTCACGCGGCCTCGCCGTCAACTGCGCTAGATGAAACTCCTTGCGGCACAGGTGCACAATACCGTAGGATGGACGACCACAAACAGACAGAGCAGCCTTTTACGCAAACCTCAGTGCAAATACATGGCGACTTTGTAAGTGATGTTGATACAGAAACAACTTCTTCATCAAGATCGACGAAGCTGTTGACAGGCGATGCTGATGTAGCAGAAGCGTCTGTGGGTCAAAAGATCAATCATAGTACTTCGTCTAACGGTCACCTCTATCTAGACGCGCACGTGCAAGAAGAACGAGAAGGACGAGCTCCTCACAACCTGCCTGATTATGAGGAGGAACAACCATCATTGCCTGCGCCCGAGGAAATTTGTGAGCGTTTCGGCGTCAAAGATCCTTCGTGTCTGCTGTGGTCGCACTGTTGCAACACCCGTCGTCAGCTTCGGGATGTTTTGCATTTCGCAGATTCGCACGTGATTGAAGTGGATGTCACCTTTGGCAAACTCCTCAAGGATGGACGGGAGCAAGTGATAGTTGACCTCTCCATCTTCAATTGCGTCGGTGCTCGCAGCAAAAACAGAAAGGGCGGCTCTTCGGAGGAACTGATACTCTGTCACTTCCCGTATACGAAGTCAGATCTAAGCCTCAAGGAATTCTTACAAGTAGTTTGCGAAGAAAACGAAACGGCACTAGCGCTTGCGCAGGGAGATGCCGCTGTCTCTGAGGAACATGAGATACAGCTCAATATGGTAAGCTCTTCCGAAGAGGGAGTGGAACGTATGCTTTCCACTGAGGACGAGAGCGAGGTTGCAGATCGTGATTACGAGGATGCTGCAGCTAGGAAAGCAGCGACGGTTACGCCCTCTTCGAGAGACTCCAGCAAGGACGCACCCAGAAGAACGTCTGCGTCTCGTCGATCTCCGATTCGAACGACGTGCGTTGCTGGCACCCCCGCAGCAACTACAGGAGATGCGAGGAGTCGTGTTGCCGAGACACCTGAACAAGCACACCGAAGAGCGCTGGACTTCATGTCTCCTGACGACGAAAAGTGCGCATCATCGCCGCGAAAACGCGCTGAATCAGATGGCAGCTGCGGTTTCGCAGCACATCAGCGTCCCCTGTTGCATCGTCGGCACAGCTGCACAGCGACGGGAACGCCCATAAGTGCTGCTGCAAGTACCCCCGAAGCTAACCAGCGAACACGTCGAAGAAGCACGTCACGGACAAGCGACGTCGTCAGCAGCACGTCAAGCACTAAAGAAGTTGGGATGCTGGAAACAGCCCATCCAGTGGACCTCCAAGGAAAAAATGGAGAGCAATGCCATTTGAACGCGAAGAGCAGCAATATTGATAAGCAGAAAATCTTTCAAGAATTTTTAGCGTGTCAGGCACGACCAAATCCCAATTCATCTTTATCATCTTCGAGCTCCTCATCATCATGTGCCGGCTCCGGCTACAATCGTAAGCCACGAGAGAATGCGTTCAAGCGGGTGCAGAGAACTATTTCGCAAACCGGTGGAAGTCAAGTGTCCCCCTTTCTCAGCGATGACAGCCTGTTACGCATCTATTCGCAGCTGCATCAACAATACCCCTACTACAAACGCCCACTCGCGTCGCTGCGTGACTCTGCACGCCTCCAAGAGCAGCAAGCTCGAGAACATGCGACTGCGTTTCTCCCGTCACCGCGCTCCTCTGCATCATCTTCAGCCAGAACACTAAGTGAAGGTGCGGACGCTGCTGGTGCGTCCTTGCAGCAGCCTGCCCAAGAAGAAGGCGCCGCCGTTTGCAGCACGGGTGACACTACAATTCAGCGACGCCAGGAAGCTATCGTGGAGCTCGATACGAAGAAAGCTATCGCAACGAGTGGTCGAGGTTCAAGCGCGATGAGTGGAATCATGAGTGCCATGATGTCAGCAGGTGGCTGCGCTGCCTCGCGTCCGCGACGCTCAAGTGCATCGCCAGCATCTATTCAGCGACAGGTTGTAGGTAAAGGAGGACATCATGGAAGCGAATGCGAACAACAAGCACCAAAACCTCGAGACCACGCACAAGAACCTCTAGATAACAGGAGTAAAGACACTGGTAGTGCGGGTTCGACATCCTCCTCGTCTACACCTTCAACAAGCACTGCAGTGAATTCTAACGTCCCTCAGGAGTCCAAGCAGAGCGTCATTTCCAATCCTCATTCTTCGGTTCTTGGTGGAGGTTTGGCAGCACCCGAGCCGGATCAAAGGAAGCCGGTTCCGCCTCGTTTCCGTGGTGTCAAGCTGGATTTCAAGAGTGTCAGAGCCATTCGTCCTGCCATTGACCTGCTTCTTGAGTTGCGCGTTCCTTCCCGTGTTCCGGCTCTGTTCCTGAACGCTGACGTGATACAGGGTCCAGCGTCTTTGAGCTGGATTCCAGTGATCGACGGACCAACCTTCATCCAGCAAGCGGCGCGGATCCCACAGGCCCTTGTGAGCCTAAGCTGGCTTGCTGGCGATCACGCTTATTCCTCAAGACGCGGACTTGTACAAAGTCTCAACCCACTCAGAAGTACTGGCTCCTCGAACAACTTCCTCACAGCTCCTGCGGGTACAACATCCGATCAGCAAGTAGCGAGTGCTAGCACTAGTGCATTAGTATCTACTTTGAGCACAAGAAAAGTCGGCACTGCCAACGAATCATCACCTTTGAGCAGAGGATCCGCCTCTGGAAAACAGTCCATCTCGTCCTGTAGGGCTAGTAGAAGTAGTTCTACTGCCCAAGCAGCTGCCGTAATATCACCTTCGAGCAAAAGTGATCGAAATACAAGTGCTGATCATGCGTCCTCTACGGCACAGAAGAAAAGTGGAGTAACGGAATCTTTTGCGAGAATCTCAGTTTCTGAACAAGGTTTTGTAGAAGCTTCTTGTAGTAAAACTAGCACCAGATCTGCAAAGAATTTTGGACCACCTCCAGCAGGAGAAGCAAGTGGACGAACAACAGGAGCAGCGACGCAAGACCACGCGACCAAATTATCAACGCGGCAGGAGCAGACGAAGTCAGCATCCGCAGCTGCAGTACAATTTGGTGGTACCGCTTATTCCCAGAAGCAGATTGACCACATGCTCGGCCTCGTCCTTTTTCCGCTTGTAGACGATGGGTCGGGCCTAATTCGCTCGCCAGCCAATGCGCTGCATCACATCACCTTCGCAGTATGTGCCCAGTTTGCGCTCGCTTCCAAACCGCTTCTGCACAGCCTGCTTCAGCACGTTCCGTCGGCGTCGTTCACCTTCTTTTCCGGTTCCTGGAGCCGCGGCATTTCCTACGACACCTATGCTGCACTACGCGCCGAATTTCCCAAGGAAAAGTGTTTCTTCGACGTCAAAATCGCGGACATGCAGCGACCTGTAGACAATATCCTGAAAATGCTCGCGGAAGAAGAACATCAAAAACACTCGCAATCACAGACGATGGCACAGAAAAAACAGGACCAGAAAGAACAATCTGCGCGGCCCCTACCCCGCACAGTCAGTGCCATCCCGACTTGAAGCAAGGGCTTAACTGCTCCACTATGTGGTCGCGAGTAAAAGAGCTGACCTCGTGCTCAAACAAAACGCGATGTGGCGCCGCCTAGGCCTTTACTTCCTACAAATTTCTGCTTTTGCAATTTCGTTTTCTTTGCCTTGGTCATTGCGATGAAGACCAGCATCCGGCTTAGGGCACGGTTAGGTTCGGCGATACAGCCTGAGTACACTTTTTTTAAATGGAACTTCCCATCTCTACACTCAACACGAGTCTCTGGAAATGCAAGACTCATTCCTTCATACCTAAATTTTCTATTTAAAGCTTGATCTTGTACATCTTTCCCCATCATGCCCACAGTCGTGACAGCATACCTGAGATTTAGTTGCTTTTCATCAAGAGTCTTGATTCGGAATCTTTGCTTCCTGGTACTCTTGTTGATCTCGTACGTGATTCTACATCGAGATGTTGAAACATGTTCAAGCTATTTCTGTAACTATCGACTACAACAAGTAGATCAGTTACACCACCCCTAGCCCATCTCCCAAATGTTACACTGCTGTAGTAAGTGTCTGTCTCTGTGTATATTGTTGTGAGCGTCTTGATGGATCACCCTACACTTGTGATATTAATCCTTCCTAGAAGAAATTTCCACCAGCACCACGACTTCCTAGCACGGGAACAGTCATGTTCAATTTTCACGGGAAAGACAAGCAGCTGAAATTGAAAAGCCTGTCCAACATGACAACACGATCTTTGCAGAAGCTCAGCGCGGTTGTCGTTCAAAGATTTCTGCTTGTACCGCCCACGACAAATAAATATACTACAACTTCTTCCCTTGTTGAGATGCGCTACTAATATTCATATTGTAGGAGATGTCAGGCTGAGATGCTGAGACGAGGAGATTATCATAGGAATTTCTGAGTCTAGTACGGAACTGCCGCCTGAGTGGAACTTCAAGGCCTGAGCGTGTAAGCAGATCAATTCAACAAGTGCATGTTGTACTTAATCGCATTAAAAAATGTTACTTTTTTAGGGAGGGAACAAGAAGAAGATCTGCATGATTGTTGATTTGTTCACCGTCAAGATAATCCACGAATCTGCGGAAAGAGAAGAAAAAACAAGGAGCCTCTGACAAGCACTGACAAATCATAATTTACCTGTAAGAAAGGGAAAGCGTATTTTCGACTTGGTTCATCTTCATAATAAACTTTCCTCCACCTGGTATATCATCAATCTCTTACTATTTATATATAGTATTAGTTTTGCTCTTGATAGATGTTGAGGTCTTAGTTTTTCACTGAATTACCTGAGAATATAGGAGCACGACCACCTTCTCTTGACATGTAAAGATGCAGCCATTGCTGCAAATGGACCTCTCGCACGCGCAAAGAACGCGGAGCAACAAGAAACGGGCTGACGGCAGCTCCAAGACGAAGCGGGCAGCTGTCGGGAGCAATGCAGCCTTCGAGCCTAATGGGGGACCTAATGTGCGAGGCTTTTTCGCAAAATGGGATCGTGGTCTATCGCAGATCCGGAAAGACCTTCATGACGAGGCGTGCTTGATGGGCCAGGAACGCGAGAAGATTGGCCGCGACAAAATCGCTCTTGGAATGGCACCAAGTGATGTGCCACCTCAAATTCTATTTCATCTAGACAATGGGCCAGGTGGTGGGAGTGAAAATGGCGAACAAAAAGGTGGGGGAAGGGGTTCAGCAGGTGAATCTTGTTCTCCGGATAACCGAGCAAAGCGCTTTTCATCCAAATATGCGGCATATTATCCCACGACATCTTCTACCGGTGCACCCCCACCTCCAGCACATGGCAGCAAGTTCCCGACGACCGGAGCAGATGACTCAGAGTACAGCACGACGACGTCACCGAGACCACGACGGAAAAGCGTCAATAGTTACAACTACGACGAGCAGACTCCAACTCGCAAGCCGCCTAATGTCGGAACTTCATCAGGAGGAGCCACTGCTTCTAATTTTTATCGACATGCTACTTCGACGTCTGCAAATCGAGGACAGCATAAAACCACAGGCAGTAAAAGCACTGCGAACAATAAGGCGAGAAGTTCTCCGGCAAATAGAAATACTGGTACCAGTGGCGCTAGTACTAGAAAGACTAGGCGAGGACCAGCAGCGCGAATGTACGATTTCGATCACGATTTCCCTGACGGAATCGGTGACACCATTGGCGATGACGATGATTTTGGCCTCTTCTACGACGACAATCCGTATCTCGGAGGCCCCGATCTGGCATCGGCAGCCGAATATCGCAGTATGTGGCGTGAACATGATGACGATTTTCGTAAGTTCCAGGAACAAGCGCCTGCGCCGGCTGAGCCCGATATTCAAGATGGGGAGAGGCCGAACAATGTTGTAGCGTCGTCACCACCTCCAGAATCGTCCTCCACAAAACTTTCCGCTCTTCGATACGAGGACGTACTTCAATTTGATACTACGACTAGAACTACTCGAAAACATACTCGATTGATTGAATCCTACCATCTGCCTTACATTTCATAATTTTCGCAAACATGAACATGTTATGTCGAGGATCTTGCTGAATTGTAATCGCAAACATCCTGTTCCCCATGCATTTTAAGATATCATCGACAGATTCCGTGGCCTCCGGTGGCGAGTGATATATTGGAGTTTTGTGAAAGCATCTGGTCTCCAGGGCACCCAAAGCAGGCATATCGGATTGCATGCCGTCGCTGGCACCCAGACAAATTTTTGGCACTTTACGGTCACCGTATCGAGTCTCCTGTCGAACGCGAGAAAATTCAGAGCAAACTAACTGAAGTCTTTCAACAGATTCAACAAGCGCACGAAAAGAGAAGTCGCCATATTGCAACTCGTGTCCGCGGGTCATGAATCTTACTTTCATTCAATGTATATAGTCGAGATAGATTTTGATTTTATTTTTTAATATTCTTGATTCACTTTCACATCATCATCATTGATAATGATATTGCAACATTTTATGATTACTTCTAACCAAGATTATTGTCGCTGTAGTGGAGAGAACAAAATCTGATCAAACATTAAAAGACGGAGTACTCGGAATAGAAATGCACACTTTGCAAAACCACTATCATAAAAATGATTTCGAATGTCGTGTTTGTTCCGATGGTGACAGCGACGCCGTGGGGCACGTGCGAGCGATTTTCACCCAAGTAGACACATATCACCTAACTTGTCCTTGTTTACGTTTTGCAAAGACTTTGCACAGGTTTTTGCCCCAACAGGCTTTTAACGTACCGACGAGACGCCCCCGCGATTCTCACCCCGCGCAAGAAGTGCTCCTCTTCACCTTCTTGTTTTATCTCCACAAGCAGCGATAACGCACCAGATGCAACTCCTGCTTGAAAAAGAAATTGAACATCAATAAAAATGACGGCACATCTTTTTTACCGTTTCTTGCAGCAAGCGTTTTCAGATGGTTCTTTGTGGGAAGTGGACATGTTGTTTCGTGACCATAGTTCGAGTTCGAGTTCTGCGACGGATCCAGCTCTTTGTGAAGCCTGTTTTCCCGTTTGTCTTTTCTTCTCGCTTTTTTGTATTGCACCATCTGTTCGTTTTTACCTCTAGCGTGTAGCCCTTCCAACAATCTACTGCGCCATCTGTCTCGACTCGCTGAGGGTGGAAAAAACGAATGAAATGTTCGTGACCTTTCCTGTCAGGTTTCTCGAACTTCATCTGAGCTCTTCATAGAAATTTTGGATTTTGCCATTGGAGATTGCGTTTGTGTTTCTTTGAGGATCCACGATCGATTTTGATATGGATGATGGACAAAAGAATATGTAGGAGCAACTTTTCAGCCGCACGAGTTGTATGCGTGTGGCGGGGACCAGGAGAGACGTTTTGGTGTGGTCAATATTGCTAGCTGAAATGATCATAAAAGTGTCGTGGAGATCATCATATCCTAGAGTTCATGTTTCGAGCTGAAAATCTTCTAACTGTACTTTTATTTGTTTCATAGGCCTTGCCAGTGCTAGTAGTGGTACGTCCGCCGTCCAACTTTTTTCAGCGAGAAGATAGAAAAAGAATGATGAACAACATGAACGTGAACGGTGCGAATAACAACTCCGGCAATCCAGACTTTTGGACCCAGCAGCAGCCACATTCACACGCTAGTATGCAGCCAGTCGTGGGAAATAACCCCTTCGCGACTTCGCAACAAGGTCCTTGGGTTCCAAGTGGAGGCAGCAACGGCGGCCAAGCACCTCCGCAGATGAGCCCGCATAACATGTATAACGGTGATGCAGCCAACAGCGGTGCTCCAGTAGGTGGTGGAACCGCTTCCATGTGGCATCAACAGCAGCCGATCATGATGAACAACATGATGATGTCCGGAGGGGCACCCCCAGGAGGGAAAATGATGGGCATGATGCACCAGCAGCCTGGAATGATGCCTCCCAACATGGGTGGATATTGGCCGGGCGGAATGTCGCCAGGTTATGACGCTTCTGCTTGGAATCCCTACTACAACAACAATGTGGGCAACCAACAGCAACAACATACAGGAACGGGTCCTGGCGTTGCAAGACCCTACACGAATCCGTCGTATCAACAACTAAGTCAACGGAGAGCAGAAATGAACATGATGATGAGCAACAAAACCTTCACGAAGGGTGAGACACAGCAGGTAGTGACAGCTTCCAGCACAACGGGTAATACCGCTGCAGCTGTTTCATCATCTACGACAACTACATCTACAGCACCTAACAAGATAGTTGCTGGGAGCAATAGCAGCACCGCTGCGGGAGCAGGAGGTGGAACTGCTACGAAAAGTTCCACAGCTTCCAAGCTAGTAGGGCCACCCAAGAACTCCAACTCGTGCGCGACAACTGCCAATGCCGGGTCCGCAAACAGCGCGAAGGTATCAGCAAACTCGGCACTTGGCTCTGACTCGCCTGCTATAACATCAACCTCCGTTCTCGCGGCCAAAGGTAAAGCAGTTGCCCCGCCTCCAACAACAGTTTCCAGTAGTGGTGCTGCTGAGCAAGCTACTGCGGCACAAAAGTCTGCATCCGGTGCCACAACTGCCGGGGGAGGCCTTTCCGTGTTGAGTAATGCCACACTGAACAAGAAGGGCTACAGCTTTGCAAGTAAGGTCGTACCTGCTTCAGAAGGAGCTCAACAGGGAGAAGGCGTTAATAAAAAGAGTACAATAAAATCAAAAACAGGTACAACAACTTCTTCTTCTAGTGCGGATCATAAGACAAGTCCGATGATGAAACAAGATGAAGGCAGTGCAAGTACTATGGCTCCTTTGACTAAGTCGATTTCGACCACTTGCGAAGGAAAAACTTCTAGCACAGCTGCTACGTCCTCGTCCACCTCTGTAAAGGACAGGCCAGCGCGACCGCCACCGCCGAAATTTGGCTTTTCCGAGAAACAGCCAAATCCCTTCACGACGAGGACAACGATAAACGCCAGGTCTGCGTCACGCTCACGCAAGCGGGAAGCGTCTTCTGGAAAAGAAGATAGCCGGGATGGCAAACGTAGAAGAAACAACACCTACAGTAGACTAACAAGAAGAATAAGAAGGAGAAGTCGTTCCCGTTCTTCTTCGTGGTCTTCTCGTTCTAGAAGTAGGAGAAGGAGGAGTTCATCTTCTAGATCTAGAAGAACTGCAAGGGATAATCGGGCCGAGGGTTCATCGCGCTTTATTGAGCAGGGGGAAAGCGCCTCATCTCGCTTTCCAGTTAGTGCTGTGAACGTCGACCGAAGACCACCAAAAAGAATCGCACAAGATCGACGAAGAGCATCTTCGAGTCGTGGTCGAAGAGGCAAGGAGGACGATAAGCGATCCTCGAAAAAGCCTGCAGAATCTTCCACTTCGAAGAAATCCAACGAGGACCAACGATTACCGGAATCTTCACCACTAGCTGGCGCTGCTGCCAACAATCTTCAGAAGGCCCTTCCTGATCTGGATATCCTTCGACGGATGTGGACCAACAAAGAAGGCACATCATCAACATCAGCTTTCTCGTCAGTCCTTGCTAAAATTCCGGACGGTCTTCGAGAGTACGTCGCGCAGCAACTCGGAGGACTGCAAAGAATAGTCAAAGAGTGGCAAATGCATCAAGAAGGAACAGACTTCAGAAGTGCACATCAACATGGCCCTCCTTGGCACCATGGAGGTTATCATGAAGATCAGTGGGATTGGGACGAGTCTTCATGGGGATGGGACCCAGCATGGGAGGACTGGAGGAGCGGGGGTCCTCCGGGGCAACGGTGGGGAGCGCACCCAAAATGGCATTCTCAATCATCTTCCTCTACAACACCATGGCACGGCGATGCCCATCTTGGTGGCGATCCGGCTTCCTCATCCTCTTCAACATCCGCTCCACGCCCTGCCCCGCAGCCCCAGCCAGCAGCGAAAGGATCGGCGTGGGCCGCCTTGCCTGAGACAGAGAAGAAGGAGAGAATCAAGAAGGTGTTGAGCGTGTTGACCGCGATGAATCCGCATCAGGCAATGACGATCTGGCAAAAATTAAGGGCAGACGGAAAACTTCCTGGCGACCCCACGAATGCTGGGACGACGGAAAACAATAACAATGCTCTTCCCTCAACCTCTTCGTTATCTTCATCCACTAGTCGTGGCCGTCAGCCCGTCGTCTCCAGAAGCGTCCTCCAGCCGCCACAAGGAACGACACGGCGAGAGTCGACTGGCAGTGTCAGCGGGGGAAGCAAGAGCGATCAAAAGAACTCGCGGGACTCTCCTGCATCTGGTAAAGAGGTGCTGGCGCAACCAAGCAAGAACACGGCTCCTGTAGGGAGCGTGACGCAGACCACGACGCGACCTCTGCATGAGAGGCTGTCTGAGCACCTTCAAAATCAGTATCCCGCACCCCTTACCACTGGATCGCCAGGTGCTCTCATTATGCCACCAAAGAGCTCTCTTTCAACAGGTGGCCTCATTGCGCCACCTAGAAGCGCTTTTCATACGAGTGCCGGTGGTACGACACGTTGTATTACTAGTGACATAAACGTAAAGGTAAAGGCAACAAGTACGGCGAGAACTATTCCTATTTCGCCGTATCAAGCATTTTCTGGCGAACCGGCAGCGGGACCTGCAACTGCCGCGGCACATCCTGTGGAACCCGGCTCGACTGCAGTTGATGAAAAACCTCTCTTTGAAGGCGGGCCACTTTCTGCGACAATTCTACCGGGTCCCGGTACAGTTACAGCACCTTCTACAACTAATACATTAGCCCGCAATGTGCTGACTGCGACCGAAGGTGGCCTTCTCGACTACAACGCTCTGACTCGAGCGTTCCAGAGTACGAGAGCAGTTGCGAAGCAGGATACAGAAGATAGACATAGAACAAGTACAACTCCTGCTAACAGTTCTGCTCTTGCTGCTTCTTCATCTGCTGCTCCTGCAGGAGCAGCTGGAAATCCACCAAAGGCATCTGCTTCGACTTCTTCCAACGCATTGGAGAAAAAGAAAAAGTATGGTCCGTGTAACAAGAAGCAAAAGAAGGCACTGAAGATGAATGAGGGTGGAGATGGAGCCGTCCTCCAAGCAGGCCATCAACACTCAGTAGCAAACAAGACATCTTCTTCAGCCTCAGGCATTTTTGCGACCGTCAAGAGTAATAAAGCCACCCGCAACGCCAGTCGAAGAGCCCGATATCGCATCCGAAAAAGGGAAATCAAGCAGAGGAAGATGGGGGATGCGGTTGCAAAGAGGGAGAAGAAGCTGAGCAAGAAGAAAAACGGACCGAAACAGCCTCTAGCACAGCACGAAATGATGAATCCGTTCATAGATAGTGGCACGGCTGATGGCGATGCTGATCAGCAGGAGGATGGCGACCACAATAGAGACGGATCTTCGGATGAAGAAGAAGATGATGATTCTAGTGGGAGTGCGAGCAGTGATGATGACAAAGGAGCAGAAGACAATGAAGACAACAGCTCATCCTCCTCTAGTGACGAAGAGGAACAAGAGGGTGGCAGTAGTGGTTGTGCCGAGGGAGCTGAGCCTGCTGAAGAAGACGAAGCCCCCCTCGATGATGATAGCAGTTCCTCTGCTAATGAAGCAGAACAAGAACAAGAGGCCCCATTACAGGACGAAGCAGATGTTGCAGGAGGGGCAGCGGGAGACGAGGTCCTAGAAGCCGAGGGTAATAAGAATATTGACGATGGTTTCAACCCGTTCCAAGATTTTACCACTTTGGCAGGCATGTTCCCAGCACAAGAAGATGATGAAGGGTCAGAACTACATCTCGATGGTGCGCCTCAACTTTTACCAGCAGAAGCAGTAGAGAATAACAAAGAAGAACAACTACTTCGTAGCGATCCCGGTCAACTACAGGAGCAAGAACAAAAAGAGAAATTATTCGGTCTTTTCGACGATCGACCATTGCTAAATGAAAGTGGTGAGGATGGTGATCTGCGACTTGATGACGACGAAGATTCTCTCGGCCCTGACACCGCCGCAGGAATGGCGGCTCTTCTTGGTGGGGATGTTGGACGCAAAACAACAAAGAAAACTACGCAAAGAGTAGATTATGGTGCTCTTCATCAGAACAAACATCCTCCTAGCGCAACATCAACATCATCTTCATCAAGCAGTAGCCAACCCCAGCTGGCCGTTTCTGGTCCTGGTGTTCCAGTCCCCCCGGGCTCCTGTCCTCCCGCCGTTGGAGCTGCGCTACTTGCATGGGGTGGCGTTCCTGCTACATGCTCGTCGTCATCATCGGCATCTCATCCTGTATTCCAAGCGACATGGCATGCTCCTCTGCAAGGTCACGCGCCGTCCTCCACTTCGTCTTCACCGGTAGTTGGTGTCGTTCCGCAACCTCGGCATGGCGGGCCTGCTCCAGTCGGAATGGTCCCTCAAGTAGGAGCGGTGCCGGTCCCAGTCGGTGCTCCGCCTGGAGTCGTCCCTCCAGGAGTTCGAGTTCCTCGAGCGCCGCTCATGGTTCCTGTGCCTGCAAAAGGTGGAATGATGTTCCCGCAGCCGCAACCTCCGCGACCAGTAGTGGTCATGCCGTTACCGGGTACTGTTGGGCCGACGTATGTTACAAATTTCCCTCCTGCTCCCAAACTCCCTTCTCCTCCCGCACCGACGCCGTTGCCGCCCGCTTTAAACACGAGGCTGCAGCGGTTGCTGGCGCATTCACCTTACGTGCAGGACACCTTCAAGACCGGGCCAAACTACCGACATGACACAATGACGAAGCCCGAAAAAAAGTGGCTGCGCGAGAGAACTGATGTTATGGCCAGCTTTTACCCACCCTTCTCAGCATCTAGGTATCCCTCTGCCTTGTATTCATAAACAATACAAGGGAAGATAGGTGGTCGAGATGAGGGGACCGAGATGAATACGCGCTGCCTCTAAATCTGACCAGCAAATCCTCAGACGAAGACCGAACCTGAGGTATTTGGCGAACAACAAATACCGTGAGACGTCAGAATACGGTATGTGGGTCGAGTCGCGCGAGAGGCATCTCACCGATGGCCAAATCCTCGATGTGCTCAACGAGTTCTGGGAAGTCAAGGAACACAAGGCGATGGCTTCAACAGAGTTGGGCGCAGCCCTGTGTGTCTTTTTGTGCAAGCATCCAGTAACGAAGGACTTCTTGAAAACAGCCGCCATCTTGTGGGAAAAAGAGCGCACCAAAGTAGGGATGACGGCCCGAAGGGATGGCCGCGGTAACCACCTCTACCAGACTATGTGTACTGGCAAAAATGCCCTACCACACCACAAACAGCCACTTCCGGTGTGGGATGCGTTGCAGGACTTTTCCTTGGATTTGAACAAGTGGGTAGCAAGCCGGAATATTAATGTAGTTGTACCAAACGTATATGGACTCTCCAAAGACATCCAGTGGCTGCACGAATTCCCGAAAAATAAGAAGGCCCCGCTAAGACTGGCCGGCCATGGGACTTCAAATTAGGGCGAGAACGTAGTCTCTATCTCTTTATATAAATATGTACCAGGGAGGGAGGCCCCTCCCTCCCCCCTGTGGATGGAGGTGGGGTGGCGTCGGCGCGCCCTTTATTCCGCGGTGGTGTGGGGATTCCCGGTGGCGAAGGCCTCAAAAAGCGGAGCCGGAGCCCCCTCACGGGTCTCCGCGTGTACCTCACAGGCGTCCCGACGCTTGGAGCCTATCAGGGGGACGGCCTCCAGGGGTAGAAGGCGGCCGCGGTCGCGAGGCCTGGCCCCTTTTGCTGGGTTGCCCTCATCCCCCCAATTTGCGGCAGCGTCAGCCGCCACCAAATGCCAGGGGGGTTGCGGACCAAAGGCGAGGCGGAGTGGGGGCAACGCGTGCCCGCGTGGGTTCTGTCGGACACATGCAGCACGGCGAAGGGGGTCAAGCCTTGCCACCTGCTGCCCTCGAAGGCCTCCCATTCCCCGGGAAGTTCCCCCATTGAGGAGCCCGCACACCGGGGGGAGGTCGGTCGGGGACATGCAACACGGCAAGGGGGTCAAGCCTTGTCATCTCTGCTGCCTTCGGAGGCCTTTCACTCCCGGCCGTCGGTGCTTGAACGGCCTCAAGGGTTTGGGCTCTGTAGGGTACAGGCAAGAAGCCGCGAGGGCGTGAAGGTGGGCGTTTGGAGGCTTTCCCGCCTGGCAGTCTATCGGGGAAAAGGGTCCGGGGCTGGAGGCCCCCCCGCCGCCTCCTTAGCTCGGGGCGCGCATTCAGCCTTGAGCCCTGGAACAGATGTAATACCCTCGTCTTTACTTGTTGCATTTGAATGACTATGACTCTCTTCATCCTTGTTCTTCAGTGATCAAATCTCGAATTTTGGAGATGTGTATCTGTGTACGTGATTGTGATTCTGGTTACTAATCATGAATGATCCTCACGCAGTGCCTCTGCCTTCTCAAATACTAGATGTTACTCGATCCTCAGTTCAGACTCAAAATGAATCATCAAGCTTGATAGAACGCGCTAAGTAGAGAAACAAAAGGGAGGAAAGAAGAACAAGGAAAACAAAGCGGGAAAAAGGGGCGGAAAAGGCGGAAAGAAAAACAAGAAGAACAAAGCTGTGGCGAAGCCAGGAGCTGGAACGAGTTCGAATTCTTTGCCGCTCGGTGGATAGCGGCCTGCCCACTTGGATAGCGATTTCACCATTTTTTGATTAGACGACAACGAGACGACTCCGCATGCTTGTGCGCTGCCCGTATCCAATCATGTAGTGAGTCTCTAGTACAGAATGAATTACAAGGGAGCTCCTTGAGGTCGAATCTGCGTTTTTTTTTCGGTGTGAAGCAAGCTAAGTACTTAATTCTTGTTGCGCAGATGTGTCTTCACTCTTTCTATTGATTCAAACAAGAGAGGAAGTCCTAGTCGACGGAAAATCCTCTGCGTATTTGGTTATGACGAGGTCAAACTCGAAAAACGCGATTGTCTCTACATTGACCGATTAATGTTCGCTTGCAGTTGCAGGAAAGAACCTGTTCAAGAATGTGATGCGTTACTTATTCGAGAAAATGAAGATGATCATATATAAATATAAGTTTTAGCATACAGGAACGAATACTGCCGAATAAGATCATCTTGAAGGAAAGATCCATAGGTGCTTCTGCGACCGCTGTGCAAAATTAATGTTGAGCGTCAAAATCCAGATGAAGATTGCGGAGGCAAAAATGATGGTGCACATGCATATAATCGTGAAGATCCTCGTCTGAGGCTTCCTGTCAATCTAGCAATCAGAAGAACCACTCTGGCGCAACTGCTCGGACTTCAAGATCTGCTAAGCACTCCGTCCGCTGCTCTACAGAAACTTATTAACAGAAAAGGGCGTGTCTGCGTTTCTTCTATTGCAGTGTACCAGCATGTGCATATTTATCCCGCACGACCTCCGCTATAAGCACATTTTGTTGATCTAAATCCATAGATAAGAATTAGAATCTACTTGGGTTAAAGTTAAACGACTTCTTCGAGCACCCAAGCTTCACGCGTATCCTACTCCTACACCGCATTTTCTGTACACATCGCTTGATTCCTGTCGCGATCTTCATGCCGTCATCTACAGAACTCCCTGCGCGCCACCAGCCTGCGTTGATATTCACTTTTAGAGTCGAACCGTCTCTCGCGATGCCCGCAACATCAGTGTCGCTCTTCGCTTCGTCGAGCGGCATTGTACATTTTTGAATTTTCATTTCTAGAACAAGAATTATAGGATGCAGATTCTATGGTGTTTTTGGAATAAGAATCGAAGTTGGTCATGAAATTTTAGAGGATTTGAAATTTCCTGTTGCATGATGAAGCAAGCAAAGAAAGATGTCAACTCAAAAAATGGTTAATGGATGAAGATCATCTCATTTTCGTATCATCTTTCTTGTTCTTTCTCCGACATTTGCATTGTGGTTTGGCAAAACAATAACAAAATCAATTTTTTTTTATCCTCAGCCGCGACTACTAACGGTGTGTGACCGCGTCAATCTTCGTGTGCGCCGTCGAATATCTCCTGCGGCGTCTTCCTCCGTTCATCACAATCTGTTCCCCTTTTGTCGTCTGCGTACGTACCTCAGCTGACAGCGCTAGAACGCACCATCTATTTCAGCAACGGCTTCTCCCGTCAACACCTACATTGACACTCTCTCGTTTCTCCACATCCAGGCAGAGCATGAACAAGGTTTAGGACAGCATCTAATGTTGTTGTGACGACCGCACCCCGTCAAGATCTCATCTTCTACGTTTTCCACGGATATTTTTGCGCACCATCCATTTTTTGATCTTGTTTGAAGAAGTAGACACCTCGTCGGTCTACGTGTACGTCATCTACGTACGACCAGTGACATTGTAAACAAGCCTTCAACGAAGAAAACCAAAACGAAAATGGCCGAATTTTTGGACGCGGAGACTCGCCGTCTCGCTCAGGAGAGTGAGCGTCAAGGAGGAAAAGTCTTCGTCGGAAACATCAAAAAGGACGTCGAGAAAGACGAAATCAGCGATGTCTTTGAGAAATTTGGCGAAGTACTACAATTTACTTACAAGTTACTTTAATCTTGGACAAGAAGGTGATGTAGCATGGTGAAGATCCTAAAACATTGTGTTATACTAGACTTGAGTACATACTATTACAAATGAATCGAGGTGAAATTGAAAATGAATTCCTTTATCAATCTGATGGTTCTGGTTTAACACTAACACGACACATTCTAATTATATGCCTATCCGATTACAACATATGCAGAGCAAAAATATGTATAAATATTCTTCCTCAGATTCTCTCCATCTGGGTGGCAAAGCAACCGCCTGGTTTTTGCTTCGTGACCTACCGGGATCCGGAGGATGCGAAAAAGGCGGTCCAAGAAGTGAACGGCACGGAAGCATGTACCATTAGGATTCGCTGCATTAGCAATGATGATGGAAGCAGATATAATGATGTTAGTAGTAGTAACTTAATAGCGGAACTCAACCGTGTTTACAGCAAATTCTTATTTTTGTTTTTTATTGGTAAGAAGGAGCAATGCCGCGATGGTGATTCTGAACAAACTCTCGCTATTTCTATTCGCACAACTGCTACACGATCACGACTCACAGCATTTGTTGAGGACAACGGTAAGGGACTCCGCGTCGAGCGCAGTACATACGCAGAAAAAAAGTGGGACCGTCGCCGTCGTGAGCGAGACGATAGCCGAGGCCGTGGTCGCTCGCCGCCGCGCGGTCGCCGCGACGATAGCCGTCGTCGCGGAGGACGCCGTGACAGTCGTGAGAGAGGCCGTGACCGCCGCGGAGGTGGCCGTGAACGCGACTCCCGCCGCAGAAGACGTTAGATATTGTGTATGAAGAAGAGGATCTTCGTGAACTTGATCGGCGAAGATCATGTAACTATGATTTTTAGATTACGAAATAGTTTGTTGTAGATGCAAGGCAGACAAAAAGCATCTGCCCCTTTTTTTATTCCTAAAATCTTTTTACTGTATGATGCTGTGATTCTGTTGGGAGCAGGAACATCATCATGACCATGATTACCAGTTTTTCAATTTCAAGAACTGGTTACCAATAACCTGCATATAATACATTTCGGATTGTTCATGTGATTGGTATGCCTCGTCTGAGAGATATGTTCAAAAATGTTGTCGCCTGCTGTAATATTTATATGAAAATTGGATTGGACAAGATCTCTTGTTATTCACGACAATGCCATCGCGCTTGGCCATATTTTCCTTTGAACTACGATACCGAGGATGGATGATCGTAGTAGAATTTATGACTTGTACTTTCACGCATGCGGAAGCGGAAGATGATCTTCATGATTGTGAGACGCCTCTCCGCTACCCGCATCTTGTTCATATTTCACTTCTAGAAGCATCGAAATAAACGGAGAAGACCAACAACATTATTTTTTTCGATCTCGAGATGGAAGCGATCCTTTGGTTAGTGGCCAGATAAAGCTGAGGCCGCTCTTTCAGTAGCCCCAGGATACAAAAAAAAAAGAAATGTTTCTGAAATCTCCAAATCCAAATCCAAAGTGACACCAATGAATCATGAGGTAGATGCGACCACTTGATGATCATGCTCCACCGAGAGACGAGTGATGAGGGCTGCTTGTCCTTGTGGTTGTACCGCGCCAGTTTAAGGCTATAGGTACAAGTAGGTTGTAGAAGTTGTATTAAACATAGTAGACAAAACGAAGCTACTACTACTTCCTTCGCTCTACAACTGACTCTAGTTCCGCCTATTGTTGTAGAGAAAACCTCCAAATAGGAGTTGTAAGTAACAAAATGGACGACAATCGTGCTTTGCTCTCGTCTGCGGACGAGAGTCTGGACTTTCACCAGCTCTTGGGCGTGCAGAAGGGTGGAGATCAAGCCACCGCGGTTTTCACTTTCGACTTGTCCTTGCGCTCAATGCTCCCTCGAATGGGGAATTTTTCAGCGCTGCGCAATAAGCTCTGGACCAAAGATTCACGCCACAGTGCTGCGACGACGCGGCTTCAGCGCAAGGAGGTCTGGAAACGCTACGGCAGAAGCATGCACATCCTGACTCTGGAATTTGCGTCTGATGCGGGTGTCTGCCCCGCGACGGGAAACCCACGAGAAAAAACGGTTACGGAGGACGACTACACAAGAGATTATCTGCGAAGAAACAAAACGTCGGCAGAAATTGGGTCCTTCGTTTTAGCCATAGTGCTCTTTGTGTGGTCGGTGTGCAGCCACTTTGCACTTCATGTGAATAACCACTTCGTGAACTCTGAGGACTACTACAATAACCCTGGAAATTCCGCATCCGGGTCTGGTGGCGTCCCAACGACACCTGGTAGCGGGTCCTATGGACCTGGACCCTACTCAGGGCCGAAGAGTGCCGGACCAGCCTACGCGCGTGGATATGGAGGCGTGGGTGGCGGCCAGTACATGGATGGCGGAGGCCCGGCTGCCGGCGGGGGAGGTGGGTCGTCGTATTACGGCGGTTCGGCTGATCACGGTGGCGGTTTCGATGGAGGCGCTAACGGGTACAACAATTACTACCACGGAGGTGGTGGATCTTCCTTCTATTACGGCGATGCTGGGTATTTCGACTATGCTGGATCGAGTGCGACGTCGGGGATCGCAAGCTTGTTCGGCGGTTTGGGTAGCATACTGGGTTCCCTCACTGGCATGATGACGACGCCTCGTGGTGCAGGAGCAGGAGGACCGAGCGTTTCAGATCGTGGATTTTTTTCAGACCCTTTCGGAGCATCGTCGAACACCGGACCGTCCGCCGCTGGTGGTGGCATCGGAAGCTTTCTTTACCCTCCGCGAAGCATTGCATCAAACGACGCAGCGAGCGGAGCTAACAATATGCAACCGGTAGTCGCTTTGTGGCCTCTCTTCGCACTGCAGTACTGTTGCTTTCTCGTTTGCCGACCGCTCGTTTACCGCCATTTCCAGCTCTTCCTCTTCTTTTTATGTGCGGTCTTAAACCTATTAATTATTTCAGAATTATAGCCGTAGATATATTAACGAGCACGAGTCCAATCAAATACAATAACAATTAAATAAATAAATGAATGATTGAGTTCGCAACCGTTCTTACGGTCTCTGACCTCCTCCCCCCTAGATGAAGTTGAAGAGCACTAGTACCTAGTAGGCCTACTAGTATTAATCTGTTCGTGCTCCTCCTCCATCTCCTGTCCTCTAACTCTTCATGATCTTTTGCCAATTGCGGAGTCATATCCTTGACCATGTTAAATTCGAACCTTGTTCTTGCGCCAATGCCCCAACCAGGCATGTCTAGCGACCCGCGTGGTGCCAGCACAGGCAATAGCCGGAGTGGCGGTTCGGCCACCATCAGTGCTCGAAATTTGCCGACGACCTCGGCTGACGATAATCTGCGAGGGGGGCCCGCTGGAGCTACAGGTGGAGGAAGAGAGTCTAGTACGATGCTTTCCAGTGTAGGCGTGGGTATGAATGGCGTTGCGAATGGAGGCGGCTTCCGAACGATGAATTCCAGAGCGGGCATCGCCGCGGATGCCGCAGCTGCAGCGGCAGCGCAACTCAACCCTCCAGAGAGTTTTTACGATCGAGAGGTCGGAGATGAGAGTAACAATCTCTACGTACGGGGGTCAACCGGGCCAGATAAGATGGCCATGATGCAGGCAGCGTTTCAGCATACTCCTGGTGCTTCTTATTCTGCAGCCGGAACAGGTATAGCGACCACAGTGTTCGGCGGTGGAGGGGGAGCGCCTCTTAGACACCTCACTCCCGGAGTGGGTGCCGCGTCTCCTTCGGATCATTACTTCATCGGAGGACCTAATGAGCACCAGCAACAAGGTGCGATGAACGGATTGAACAGTGGTTCTACGGGAGTCCGTGCCGTTGGCGCAGGAACAGTCGACGGCACCAGCCAACATCTGCACTACACTTCTTTACAGCAGCAGCATCAAGTACATGGCGGAGGAGGAGGTGGTCGCGGCCATGGTGGTCATTCATTGCATCAGCGAACGCGGCCAGCGGGTCCTTGGGAGCTCGCTTGGTGGTCCGATTTGATTTGCTTCGACTACTGGCGGTTACTTTTGACGAATCCTACATGTTGGCTTGACCGCGAAGGAGGCTCGAACTGCATGCTGGTTTTCCTAATCATCCAAGTGGCTGTCTATCGTGTACGGTTTATTTACTTACTCCTGTTGATTCTCCTTTTCTTCTTTCTCTACTTCGGCGAGGATTCCTCCACCACTGGTGCGGCATCTGCAGTCTCTGACACGCATCCTTTGCCATTTCTTCTTCCCGGACGCAACCTTGCCACGGATCATTCTCATCATGTCCTTCGCACGTTATCCGAACGCTATCCTGGTCGCTTCTACAACGACGACCACGGCGGTGGTGCGGGGGGAGGCGACGACGACTCCACCTTTTGGAGGATCATCCCTGGCGCTCAATCACTCTCGAAAGGGCTTGAGAGTTTTGGCAGGTTCCTCTGGTCTGTGCTTGATTGTGGCACGTCCTTTCCCGGGGTTTGGACCGCTGAGCCGTGCACGCAGAACGCGTTTTTCGTTTCCGTCTTGTTACTGTGCTTTTCCTACACTCTGGAAGTATTGCAGCGCAAAGACTTTATCCAGGCAACGATGGTTTTCCGGGAATCCCGTCGTAGCGAGCAATTGCTACTCAACATTTTACCAGAAAAGATTGTCGCGAAACTGAAGGAGTCTTACAGTAGCACAAGCGCTAGCTATGAAGACGTATCGATTCTATTCGCGCACGTGGCGCATTTCGCGGAATTCGCGATGGAAGTGGAGCCGCAAGACCTCGTCGACTTTCTGAACATGATGTTTGGACAGTTTGACCGCATCGTGGAAGACAATCTTAAGGACTAAAAGCAGTGGGGGTCTAATAAGTACATAATTAATGGTTTTGCATTTGAAGTGACCTCATCAAGAGCATTGAGGCACCAGTTTCTTGTTGTCCTCTTCAGATTTCTGCGAACAGCAGAAGAAAAAATCATATCATCTAAATATATTTATAAGAATGTTGTACTTCGGACAATAAACATGATGAGTAGAGTGCGAGGTAAGTGTACTTGGCAAGAAGGAGGCAAATCTGTAGGGGCTACATGACCCTCTGTAGGGGCCCCTCGGGGAAACCTATGGAGACACTTTCAACCCCCACGAGATTCCCGACCCTCCCGCCCCTGCGAAGGGGGGCGGGGTATCTCATGGGCCTCCTCCAGGATCTCCACTGGTCTCCCTGCAGCCACGCCGCGGCCCCATTTGCAGGGGCGGAAGGGTCGGGAATCTAGTGGGGGTCGAACAAAACCCTCATAGGTTTCCCAGTAGGCCGGTAGACTATAGCGAGCGACGTCGCCCTTAAGGGGAAAGTCTAGTTGTGGCGCTGATCACTCCGCGAGATTGTAAATTTCAAAACTCAAGGTCAATGTCAACATATTCTAATAGTCAGGTCGAAAAAATCAAGACAATTGGTGACGGCTATATGGCAGCTTGTGGTCTTCCCGATCCGAATCCACTGCACGCGAAAGCTGTTGCGCGAGCAGCTATTGGCATGATCAAACTATCCACTCTGGGCTTCTTCCGACATCCAGGGTCTAAGAAGAAAATTATATCCGCAACGACGGGCGCCGGAGGCGGACCTGCTCCTGGAAATAATATGACCAAGAACGCTGTTCTTGCTGGTGCGGGAGTCGCATCGGCAGCCGGAGGAAGAGGAAGCGGCGGAGGTGGCGGCATCTTGTTTCCTAGTCGAACAAACACGCAGACGACGCAGAATACGCAAACAAATGCGCAGCACCAACATCACAGTGCTACTGCTTATCAAGAACAACCTAGCAAACGCCAGTCCTCAGAAATACCTTCTTCGGGAGAAACGGAATGCGGTGGCTTCAGCGCTTTGACTTTGTCCTGTGGTAGCTCGTCCAGCACTTCGTCGTGCGGCACATCGTCACGGACCCCTTCCACTTCTGCGGGAAAGGAGGGAAATCATATCGCTCTGAGAATCGGCATCCATTCTGGGCCCTGCGTCGCGGGTGTGATTGGTGAAAAGAAGTTTGCGTTTGACGTCTGGGGCGACGCAGTGAATGTCGCTTCGCGGATGGAGAGCAGTGGCGAGGATGGGAAAATCCACTGTTCCCAAGCCATGCGCGATCTACTGTACGACGACTTCGAGTGCGTTCCACGGGGACGGATGTATGTGAAGGGCAAGGGCGAGATGAATACCTTTTTCGTGAGTCGCCAGTACAATTGCAAGAAGCACTTCGTGGTCGCCCGGTTGGATGAACTGAACACGAAAGCCCTAGCCGACGCCCTGCACAAGGCGCGCAACCATCTTTCCACGCAACACATTAACACTCTGATTGCTGGCTTCGCGAAGACGCTTCGCACTAACCAACTGTTTCGCGGCCGACGGGACATTGTGCCCCCGCCGCAGCCCCACTCACATGAGACGGAGCAGGTGCTTGGGAAAGCAACCTCAGCCGCGACAGACCTTGGTGCAGACGTTTCCCAACACGGCTACGGACAAAAAGTAGAGCTGCATGATGAAAATAACGTATATGATGAAGGTGTAGATCAGGACCAGGAGCACATTCTCATTCATCAACAGAGGAATCAGAGAAATTTGAGTGTAGACGACGAAGACAATATCTTCGACAACCACATTACAACGAGCCCAGAGCCTGAATGTAGAGCCCAACGACTTAGGCAGAATCGTGATCCTCGTCAGCTCCTGGGGCAGAAAGATATTCCGAGTAATATTGAAATGATGACTATGAACAGTCGGCGTACTGGTACGACTGGTGCGAACAAGCAGGATTATCATAGGACAAAATTCAACACGTCGGCAACATCCAGCTCAAAGGTTCATGAAATCGAAATGATTGAGAGAGCGAGCGGTTCCTACTCAGCAAGCAGTACGTTCTCGAAAAACCATCCGTCGAGCGATTCCGGAGGATTCAGAAAGGCGCCTCAGTTCTCGCCTGCAGTATTTCGAGACCAGCAACAAACAAGTGTTGGTAGAGAGAGGGAACCTCCACAGCTTCCTCAGGATCCGACGTGGCACGCAGCGGCCATGACAATAGCCTCGTCAACCAAGACTAGCACTAAACTCCAGCCCAATCGGTGTCAACTCAGTCATCTCCCTGCGCCTGCCTACGACGATACTCTGCCGACGAGGCCAGCTGTGAGCAGCACCACTATAAGTGGCCAGGAGGCGGGTGTCGACAATTATGACTCACCTGTAGGAGCACCGGTAGTCGTGCACGGCAGAGCTTTTCGCGGAAGCCCTCCGGCTGGCGAAGGGCACAACATAATTCCGACAAGGATGCCACACGCAACAGCGACTTCTGCGCAACTCGATATAAAACACAATAATCATGCAACTTCATCTGGTACTACTACAACAACTAGTACTGCCAAGAAACCCTCTGGTACTTCAAGTGCCTCATCGAGGAGGACACAACCAGAAGCTGGACAACAAAGTCTACATCGAGGAGAACCCTCTTCATCCTTCAGCGATCCGAGATATTATCAACACATGCATGGACAACATCAAGGTCAATATGAATTACAGCATCTTCGAAGACCACAAGAAACAATCAACATGGCAGGGCTATCATCGTCCTCATCTCGAGATATGGTTCCACCACGACGAGAAGCCACACATCAAGAAGTGAACCAGATCGTGCGGAATTCATCGTTACGGCTAATGAGCTTGTTAGTTGATGTTGATACATGAAGACTTGAATAAAGAACTAGACTACTACTTGAGTTTCTCAGCCTGTGTCTGTTGTTCCTTCTTCTCATAAAACTTGCTCTTCTTGCCCTCGTCCTGTGACGAGAAAATGGATCATCTAAAAGATGTAAATCTAGATGAATTCACGCGCACTTGTTCCTTGTTCTGTTCCTGTAGTAGTAGTTGATAGCCATGTTCGTTGTAGTTGTTGGTCCTAACTCTAAGATCTTCTAGTGCAATTCCATTCGTTCCGCGATCGCCGTCCACATCACCCGGTGCATGCCCCTCTTGGCTGCAGAACCCTTCGGATGATCGTGAGCGGATGTTTCGCCCGCTCGCGCGTGAGGGAAAGCACCAAAAGGACGCGGTGTTGTACTCATCATCTTCCTTAGCATCGTCCGGCTCAAAAGGAAAAAGCCGTACTTTCACTGGGAACCAGACGTTTTCTGCTTTCCGGCAAGCAAGGAGTAAAACAAGCGAAGACGACCAGCTACGAGGAGGTTCAGCTGCTGAAAGTTCGACTAGAGTCGACGGCGCAGATATCGAACTATCAAACCGTTGTGGTCCGTCCTGGTCGTCAAGACTATAAGCAGCTCAGCAAGACGAGGAAAGGTAAGATCGATATCGATATAAAACAAAAGCAACCCCTCACTGCAAGAACAACGTGAGAGAATTCAAAATATATTGTAATAGTACAAGAGCGAGAAATTTTCGGTCTTGTATTTGCTTTTTTGCGACGTCCTTCACTCAAAATTTCAATTTCATGACATTCATCACACTCATAATTCTCATATTTATTTCTTGTCGTAGTACCTAGTATTTGTGACCACCTGTTTCTGTTACGGGTCGTTCTGTCCGCATCGTGTGATGTCTTCGACGAGCAAGATACCTTAGTCTCTGTGGCTTTGAAAGATTACGGATACGACTTCTTCAAAATCGAAAATGTAGAGGATAAGCACATCAATTTCTTTGATGCTACTGCCTACCGAGGCACTTTCATGCTTGAATTAATGTTTAAAATTTTAGAGCGACATGTTGTACCTGTTGATGTTCTACGACTTGTGTCAGCTGGCTTTTCTTCTAGGAAGTTGTGTATTCGACTGAGCGAGTGAGACTTATGAAGCAAGCAACTGAGTGCAACTGCATTCTCGGAATAAGCGAATCTGAACCGCTGTTCTTTCTGCAGGTTAATTCAATGTTCATTAAGAATTCCCTACCCTCCTGCGCGACCTGATTTCAAAACTCTCAAATGCACTGAAGAATGATTTATGGTTGGTTCGTTCCAATTCAATAAGAATGAAAATATATCTCCATCTCCAAAAATCAACCTCATGTAGATGGTTCCATCATGCATCATCATGTACTAGGAGGTTCAAATAGTTGATAGAGGTAGATGAAGAGGCCTGCGTCTTTTTCATGATAATCTTTCATTGTTCCCTATCCCCTGTTGTTGTGATCACTCCGCGCATCTTGAATATTTAAATGGATCCAAAATGGACGTACTTTCTAGGAAGGGTGGATCCTTCCGAATTAGAATTAGTTATCGTTTTCTTTAACTTTATATCCAAATATTATAGTGGTATCCTCTTGTCTCGGGTCATCTTCTCACGGAGGTCCATGCTGGGGTGCTCTCGGCGCCTGGCAGTGCTCCAATAAAACAATGCGCATCATCAAAATGTGCAGTTATACATGGACATGGACATCATGTACTTAGCAAAAAATCTTGACTTGTTTCTTCAAACAAGAAGGCTCGTTTAAGTGTAGAGTGATGTTTTGCGAGGTTGCGGGGATTCTAGCAATCAAAATGGCTCGTCGAGAATGTTGAGAAGGAAGACGAAATTGGGACACTGCAATTTAGCGCTAGCGCGACTGACTGCTACATTTTTCATCATTTTCGATTCGCGCAAAACCTCTACCTCTAGGTAATGACCTTAATACCACGCTTTACAACTCCCATCCGATTACCGAGAATATCCTTCCTCACTGTCACTCACTGCACTGTTTCCGCAGTTGCAGTTTTTCCTTGGATAGATACATCGAGAGACTCAGAGGACTCAGTGTCGTATTAAGCAAGAATGTTTCATCCAAATTTTGGATTTTTCGGGTTCGGCGATACTAGCGGAAACGCGTCCGCTCAGGGGAACGGAGACACGGCCACCCAGGGGAATGCTTCAACAACGAACAATCGTGGTACTCCAGGAAGTGGGCGGCCACATGCAACGAGTAGTGCAGGAGGTGAACCAACAACGGAAGCAGGAGGTGGGCCTACTTCAGCTCCAGGTGGTGATGGTATGCTCTCAAGCGGTATGCCAGGAGGTGGCGGTATGCCATTTGCATCTCCTGCTGATTTCTTTTCAGCTTTCGCTGCACAAGCAGCTGGAGCGCATCCGTCAACCAGCAGCACCGGAGGAGGACCCACAGGACCAAGAACGGGCGGAAATTATATGAGAGGACCGAGAGTGGTCACCTCCGCCAACGGCGGCCAGCAATACAATGCGACCCATTACGGAAGCCACTACGCGAACGGCTCAGCAGTAGGCGGTACTTCAGCGGATGACAAGATTCCTCCAGCAAGTAAGCGCGCGATACTGAATCTGCCGTCAGTGGTGATAACAAAGCGGGACCTGGCCGTGGACGAAAACGCCTTCTGCATAATATGTTTCGAAGATCAAAAACTGTCATCAACTGCGACAAAGCTGCCGTGCGGACACCTATTCTGCAAAAGCTGTATTAAATTGCTTATCACTTTCACTGATCTTCTCCAATTGTGAGGAAGGGCAGGTGAGACATGTTGAAATAATGTGCCATTCACTTTCTGCATTGATTTTTAACATCCTTGATCGAGACTGGAGAACAACAGGTTATTAATGTTTGCTGCAACAACGTCAACAACTAGACCTAGTACTACTTCTCTCTTGTGCCGAACCTGATGTTTCTTTAAACGCATTTTGTTGTAGTTCTTGTAACTAGAAGAACCAACTACTTCCTTGTGTAGTCTGTGAAGATCATTGCAGCCGACAATGATTCTATAATTCAGGTATATCCAATTGGTTAGCGAAGCAGTGTACCTGTCCTGTGTGTCGTTATGAACTGGAGACGACCGACGCAGCGTTTGAGAAGAAGAGGAAAGCGACGCAGCGCAAGCCGAAATACAAAGAGGCAGACTTGCGCAGAATGGCGGTCCGCGAGTTGAAGCAAATATGCGCATCCATAGAGGTAGACGCAAAGGGCTTCGCTGAAAAGCGGGAGTTCGTAGATGCGATATTGGTCTCACCAAACGTGGAGATTATACAACCTGGAGATCCCGGTGATGTTGATGGAACCCCTGGACCTGGAGGAGGAGAGAACAAGCCTGGTGGAGGGGGTGGACAGGTGAAAGTAGATGGAGGAGCAAACCCGGACGGAAGTGGTGGAACTAGCGCCAAAAATCTGGACACTTACTATGAAGATGATCTTGCAGGGATGAACATCGAGCAGCTCAGGTAGTACTCACCGGTGTACATGACAAATGCTAGCAGTTTCTCTCGTGGTTTGCTTTTGTGTTTGATTTTTTTCCGGCAAATTGTTCAACCGCTGTCACAGGATAGACTTGATGCAGAGTCGTGCAAATGACTTGGACCTGGATCATTGTTTGACGACTACAGCATCATGCATATCTCAGGAACACGTTCAAGCTTTTCGGTTTAGTCGTTCCGAACACGCGAGAGGATGTGGGTAAAGACGAGCTCATCGGGTTGTTGCTAAACTCAGGCAAAATCGCCGCCTCACGGAGCTGACATCGAGTTTTAGGCACATGATGATGCTGAAGTGCTGTGACCCTTGCTCTTTCCAAGTCTTCTGAACGAGCACCCCCACTGCCCAATTCCTCATGCAGAGATGCAAGTCGATCCTTGATGTCTCCGATGATGCATGCCGCTTACATTTACAACAACTATTTACATGAAAGAAGCGTGCACTTAGTACGAGGGTTCAAGAAGATGACGCCACCGCGGAAGAAATACAAGAAAGGCTAGTATTACAGAAAATGACGAGAGCTACGACAAACATGATGCCGTTACTCGGCATCAGTTCGTTGTAATTATCTGCACCTTGTGGTTGGTCACGTGATTTCGTCAGAGATGCTAATGAAAATAATGCAACCACGACCTGAAAGACGCGCAGCACAAACTGATTTTCTGTTTACAAGAATAAAGAGGAAGAACAGGAACTAACTTCTACACATAGAGATATGCTTGTACTGTATGTCGACGAAGAAAGTATAGAAATAAATGTCGTCTTCGTGAACAGATGAAGAGGACAGCACCATCTCGCCAGTTTGGTTTGTAAAAATACAGTATGCATTTTATCATCGTTGTACAACTAGTTGCATGTGGATTAAGTTGTATAAATCATGCTGTCTTCTTCTTCAGTAGATCATCTTGTTAAAGATATTATGTGCACAGTACCACCTCCGCTGGCAACTAAAACTATGTCATTGTCGGTGTAATTGTCCTTATTGTGGTTTCTCCGACGAAGATGCATTTGCATCCCCTCTGGTATCAGCAGCGTGGGGCAGCCTAGAAGCATTGATGTGGTGCAAAGTTTATTTACGACGACAGCGAGACAGGAATCGATCAGTGAGTCGTGTTTCTTCTTCTAATATTAGTACATGATTGTGCGCATGATCGCCATCTTCATGATGTGGTAAATGGTTTTTATTGTCGAAATTCCGCATGAAATTTTCAAGTCTGAAACCGATATAGAAACTACTTACAGTTCTGTGTATCGCATTTTCTGTCTGTCCTTTTTCTCTTGGTACTACAGCTTACACTCTGGCCGACAGCATTGGCGCATTCCCTCATTTGTTGTATTTGATGAAGGCGGTTTGAACTTGTTGAAGTTCAATGATCAAAGCATGCTGTGGTCTATCACTGTCGTGTGAAGAAGTTGTCATGTTTCTTTTCTTCTTCATTCATGTTCAGCATGATGCTCATCGATGTGACAGTATTTTTATCAATCGATGTACGACTTCCGTCAAAAAAAAAACGCAACGCTTCATCCCTGCATATCCCTACCAACCCCCACCAGGTGACTGCCCCCCGAATCAGCCTACACAATTAAAAACAACGCTCTCCAGCGCTACCCCTTTCCTGGTATGAGACGATACTTCTACCAGGGAAAAATTGACTATTACTTTGGCCAAATCTTCATGTCGCACATTCATCTATTTCTTTTCAACAACTCGAGTTGTTTGCAGGCGACGCGAAACGGTCGCGGGAATGAAAAGTCTCCTGGAGTAGACTGTTGTTTTGCATCGTTTTGCGGCGTCGAAGATACACACCTACATTGACGGAGATATTTGTTCAACATCACAGTGCTCCACAGTGGCACTCGTTGAGATTTCGAAAAAAATCGAACCAGCCATTTACTTCTGGCCTGAAGATGTCACGAGGGTGGAGAACAAACCATATCGCCGCTTCAGTTTCTGAGAGAATTTGAAACTTTGTCAGCTTTTCTTCATCTGTTGTAACGAGCCGAACCTCTGTCCATCTAGAGAGCCAGTTAAGATTACTCTGTTCTATATATGCTTCAGTTATAGTAGTAATAGTCTCTATAATCGGTATCGTGATCCTCCCTTTCATTGTTCTTTCACGTAGAGCTCCTTCTAGTGCCTGTAATTGGAATAGATCCGACCTCTCGTGCGCCTGAGAGAGCAGTTCCGAGTGAATGTTGGAAGATACGTAGCAGCAACCATTGCTATACAACAATTGATTCTCGTCATCTACTACCACACACGTTGAAGCTGATGCCTCACAATTCAGGTTTCTGTCTGAGCGCAGAGTGTCACAAGGAGCGTGTCTGTTCTTCCCGAGAAGGTTTATTCTGCTTCTGCGGTCATGTGTAGTTGCTTTAGTTCTAGACGTAAATGCGATGAAAGACCAAAGTTTCGAGTAATTATATTGATGTGCAGCTACAACAGGTGTCAACTTCGTTCTTCCTTGCATTAGCAAATCCGAATTGCGCCCCTGTAAATGTAACCCCTCTCTAATTTCTTTTTCTGCGGCATGTTGTCCTCAAAGCTGTATCCCGTGCCCTTGAGCCTAATCAACGTAAAGGTAAATAATATGTTGGATAAGTGAACTCATCCTCATACTCATTACAGCAGTGATTGAAGATTTCATCTGAACCTACCCTTAGCCACATTCTCCCCATCCGCATCAAGAAAAACTGCATCAATACTTCTTAATTCCGGTTCTACTTGACAAAAAAATTTGCAGAATAATTATTTTCAGATTACAAATTCAAATACAACAAAAATGCCGATTACCCCTTCAATGCCGTTGCTTGACCCGAAAGGGTTGCGGAAATCCAAGCCCCCGGAAACCGTGGAACAGCGACTGCGCAAGATCCGGCAGAAACAGAATGATGGAATCACGCCAGGAAGTGACGGCTTTAATTTCACGCGTGCGCCTGCGTACACGATGCGAACAAGAGTCCTGTTTGGATTGGACAAAGCACTCGGTGGAGGAGAAAAATACGAAATCTTTCGACGCAAATCCTTTTCAGATCGCAGAAGCTGTGTTGGGTTTCCTGCACCGAGTTGTGGACAGCTTGAGCGTCATCCAAGGTTATGGAGTGAGAGAGACGTGGTTCAATGGTACTGTTCGTAGACCTGTCTTCACTAAAGTGACCAGTCCGCTAGGATTCAGTTGTACTTACAGCGATTACGATTGGCCGCTACTAATACCATTTATTCGATTAAGAATAGCTGCAAATCTTCTATCATTTAGTACTTTAGTAGTACTAGTAGATAAAGATATGATGTATTTTCGCCCTTCTGATTGTTCATCACATCAAACGACCACTGTACAGGATGACCGACGCTTTTCTTCGACGAGAGTGCGGAATGATGTTGGATTTGATTCCTTTGGGAGTGTCGGGCGCGGAGTTAGTCGAGTGGTCTGTCCAGAAGTGGGCTGAGAAAATCTCGCCCGTACTGGCGATCGAGCTGTGTGAAGAATTGCGGTGCAAAACGGTTCAATTTGAGGCGAACCATGAGTTCGATGACGGCGTCAGAAGAGGCGTCGACTACACGCTGTATACCTCTCCAAAGTGGAAAATCGGAGAAAAGAATCCGGCTCCAGTCAAAATTACTAAGGTCCCAGGCCCCGGACATTACAAACAGCCCAGTACGATTGGGATGTCACCAAGCGGAAAAACGCATCCATTGTGGAAAAAAGAAGGCATACCTGTATTTGGCCTGGACGTGCGGTTTCCCGCTGCACAGTTAGACCCGTACCCAGGACCAGGATCGTATCCGACGAAAGGCTCTTTCGAAGGAGATCCCACGAGAGAAACAGCACCGAAATGGTCCTTGAGCGGCACACCAGGTGGGGCTTTTGCTTAAACATGAAGAACCAATTACATGATACAATTTCTTCTATTTTAAATAACTACATCAACATAGAGATAGACACACTGGGCATACACAGACACGCTCCGTAGAAAAGGGAAGATGGACTAAGGAGCCTGCAGCATGGCTATCCTCCTGACTTCGCAAACTTGGTAGTTTGTTTCTTCAAAATTTCTATTGCTTGTAGCGTAGTTCAATGATGAAGGCGATATTACGAGCGGACACATGACACAATATCAAAGGTCTGATATTCATTCGATAATGATGTTCGTCATTACATGATTGTAGTGATTTCCTTTAAGGAGCAGCCTTTCTCCTTTATGGAAGACTACCAACGAGCGCGCGTGCCTGCACTTCTTTACGTGGAAACGAAAAGGATAGTATTTAGCGAGTTTGAATATTATTCGCAGAAAAATGGTAGCATCCATTACAACAGCACAGCACCTTCATTTTGATGTTGTTCAAGCCTTTGCGCAATGAATTTCAAGAACTACAAAGTATGCTGATCGGATCACAGGAGCTATATGAGAGTCACCGAACAAACGAGTATTGGTACTAGAAGGAGTTCGCGGGGTGGAAGTATAGCTGCAGATGGTTTCAGCTTTTCGGTATTTGTCTTTCAATCACGTGCTTTCAGTATGATACAACAATGGCTGCGCGCAACACTAAAGATTCTACACAACATGCAAAAAAAAGGACTCCTGCGAGTAGAACAAGCAGGTAAAAAATGGGATCATCAGCACTAGAGAAGACAGACGCTGTGCAATGCTAGTATCCCGCCACTGGTCATCACGTCGGTAAGAATGCAGCGCTGACATCAAAATAGTTAGAAGAAGGACAAGTATTTTGTATCCCAACCCTTCCCTATATAATTAAACGTACGGCAGCACCACCACTAACAGCAAACAAGCCAATGATTGCTGCAATTGGCTAATTTGTCCTTTTCTGTTTCTAGTGAACTCAGTTCTATCATCTGCTCGTGTTCTTTGATGTCTTTTCGTTTCAGAAAATCTATGCTGGTCTTTATTGCGCATCGGAGCAAGAAAAACACTTGAAAATACGCATGTGCTTCGTAGCTACCGTAAGAGTCCCCACCTTCGCATTTCAATGAATATGCTTCGAACTACTGGATTGATGGAACAAGACGTTATCGTTAGTCGCATTACCATGCCGCCAATCAAGAAAATGATATTCCGTCGTTGAACTTGAAGCATCTTTTCACGCGCGTTCTTTCGTTCCGAAGCGTTACCATTGCTGCACAAGCCGCTTGTAACTTGAAATTGCAAAAGTAAACGGGTGGGGACATAATGAGTCTCTGTTTGCATCTCTCTCAGGGCGCACTGATGCAGATGCTCCGTCTGCAACAAGAGCGGTAGCACGACGCAGCTATATTAACGAAAAATGAGCCATGTAAAGCTTCCGACAACAGGAGCAAGAAAAATTAGCACGCTTGATGAATGCGATGTGAAATACGAAAACGCCAGCGATTCTCTTATCGTGCGATCAACAAAAATTGGCATTGCGAAGAGCCAAAGATGATACCTCCCGACATTATAGACGATGATTACGGAAATAGACAGAGGCTGAACGGACGCGATGAAGAGAAGCAGCTATCAGGAGATGACCCTTCAACTGCACCGACGAAAAACGCGGTTGCGACTGCGACATCTGGCCGTGGGCATGAGCCGGATGAAACACAGAGAGGAGCTGAAGCATTATCAGCACGGGTGGAAGAGGAGCACGACCATCAAGTCGATGGTGCAGCTAGTCCAGAAGACAACTCTCCTATATTTACTAGCTCACGACAGAAGCAGATGGGCGAAGGAGAATCTTCTAGCCCAGCGCATCAAGATGGAAAACGAGAAGAACCAGCTAAACCTATAGGGAACAACGATGATGGAGGAGACGAAAACGGAGCAGTCTCAGAAACAGATGAAGACGAGAAGTTCGATTTTCCGACGGATTGGGGTTATGTCATTCCCGATCCGCCTGCTATTAATGGGATGGACCCGGAGTTCGTGTTCTCCTGTCCAAGCAGTCACCCGCTGCAGAATACTCGTGTCGTCCAAGCAGACGTGAAGAGGACACGAGCCGCGATACCTGCTGTCGTACGACAACACGCGCGACTCGAAACCCTCATCACAAACTACTGCCAGGCCACGGATACCTTTTATCTTATGATGAAGTGTCACGGGGATGGCCGAAGTTTGATTTTTTAACTGTGTTGGAACTGGAAGTTAATAAATACTTGCACGACTATTATTGGGTTGACCCCGAGTTCTATGGGTCCTCGCTTCACGATTAGATCGAGTTATGGGTTTAATAAGCATTGGCAAGCTACAGTCAATTTGCATCTAGACAAGGCGTTAGCGTCCCTTTAATATTCGCCAAGGGCTGAACGAAATTTTGGCTCCATTTCTGCTGCTTGAACCCGAAAATGACCTGAAGGTGCTGATAAAGTTTCATGGCTTCTTTTCGCGTTTCTGTTAAGGCTCTTCAGAATGATCCTTCCATGTCCATCTCCGCAGAGTGTAATGAGTGGGCTTGAAATTCAGAAGTTTCTGACCCCAACTAACATCCAACAAGAACAAGATAAGTCTTTCGTTGTGCTAGCTACGCTGCACGATCGATTTAATTCGGACAACACCACGGATTCCAGCAAGCAGCTGCCTGCTCTTCTAATGTCATGCTCCATTTTTTGCAGAGGGATTCACGCAGATGGAGAATGTTTTGGCAACCTTTGACTCCTTGATCCTTTATCACTTCCCCGACTTGCATCAAGAACTGGCGATAAACGACTTGGAGCCTGTGGTCTACGCAACGCCCTGGTTTGTCACGCTTTTCGCCTCGAAACTAGATGATCTGAGAGATGTGGTAATTTAAGAACCTGGTCGCTGCAAGAACTTCAGAATGAGTAAATACATGATTGAAGATAGAACGACGTACAACAAGTAGATACAATTGTCACCTATGTTATTCCTACTTAACAACTTGCTTCACTCATCAACACCTACTTCTTCTAGCTACTTATTCTACTGTATAATTTACTTTTTCGTACACGGACTACATGGTAAACTTTTGTCGTCAGGTAAGCCTGTGGAAATTGTACTGCATTCGCAACGACCCTGCATATGTGGCATTTATTGGGTTGGCCATGTTGAAACGAGCCAAAACCGAGATTCTTCGAACTGACATTTCTGCTTTGCCAGGATTGCTGGCGTCTCTAACGCCCCTTCCACTGGATGAAATTTGTGTCATAGCAGAGGAGCTCTACCAGCAAACGCCAGCGGTATTCACGACGCACATTCGGTACCAACTACCATGGCAGAGCGTGCTTCCTGAGGGAGATCCATTCTTATGAATGTTACGATTTTGATGAGTCTAGATGATAAGCTGACAAGAGGAAGAGTTTATCTGGTGATCGTGGTTGC
Source organism: Amoebophrya sp. A25 (assembly GCA_905178165.1). Taxonomy (NCBI): domain Eukaryota; class Dinophyceae; order Syndiniales; family Amoebophryaceae; genus Amoebophrya; species Amoebophrya sp. A25. The sequence goes on from CAJINU010000043.1 coordinate 208,024, forward strand.
GTGTATCACCGGCGGTCGTGTCCACAGGAACCTCCTCTTGCTGTGACGCTATTATAATATATATTTCGTCGGAACAGCAACAACTACAAATAGCAGCTCAGGTGTCTCTGATGAACTCCTACTAGTTCAGTGTCTCTAATGTTAGATCCGAGCTATTTTGTTGGTTGGGATGCTCAGAAAGCAGCAGAGGACGGCAACAACAGCGCGGCGGAAGATGCCGCCGATATGGCCAACTATAGCTACAATGGCGGCAGCGGATACACCGGCGGCCTCGCGGGATCATTTATTATGGCGAGTCGACTCATGCTCTTGCTCATTCACTACAGAAGTCTTATGCTTGCCCTTTTTACATTAGAGCATGGAGGATATCACGCTGGTCATAACCATGCTCTTCGTAATGGAAAATACAACTGCCATGACGATCATCTACTCGCCTCGTCCTATGGAGAGTCTGACGCGAGTGCTTTGTAGATTTCACCACTACTGACCCTGTCCTCTGCACCTTCTAATCTTTGCGGATCCTATACTAATGGTACCAGTTATGGCGGCGGAGGCTCCTCATCCTCGCTCTCGCTCAACACGGGCTTTGGCTATGGAGGGCATCATGCTTCAGTGGGTGTCGGAACTAGTCGGGTATCTTTTAGAAACGAGTTATTTCATTCACCAGCTCAATCTTTGAATTTTCTTTTTTTTCATCTCGCTCGCCTTGAAACTGATGCTAGAAGACCAAGATACCACACAAGAACCAACGGCTACAACACAGGCACAGCCTCTGTGATTAATAATACAACAGGTCGTCGGTCTGTCAGCTTCGGAGGTGTTGAGCATGCTCGGAAGTGGGAAAAAGCGCGTCTATGAACTGCAGATGATGTTGATCGATTCTAGGTCTTTGGCAGACTTCGAAGACAATGGACGACTACCTAGCGCACTGCATTGCGAGGACGCACATACCCTCCACAAGCTGTTTGCGTTGTCGGTAAACAACGAGGAAAGCGGCGGCTCCTCTTCGAGCACATCTCCTGCAGCCGCACGTAAAGGCTCACCGAGCGTCGCTGGCAGAACCATTTCAGGGACGAGTGCCAGCACAATAGCACCACCAAGTAGACTAGGTGGAGACGACCAGGCCGCTAGTACGACACCTCCGGCTCCTGGAGGTGGTGGTGAAGACAGTGGTCTCTCTGAAAGTGGCACATCACAAGTGGCAGCATCAGGGGAAGTTGTCTGCAGAAGTGCCACTTCATCGTCCTCTGTGGCAGCGAGTACTAGAACAATCAGGAAGACTGATCCTCCCGACCGAGGCCCGCTAGTGACGCGGAAAGTCCATCTCTGCCTTATATCAAAACGCATGGCCTACGAAAGCGCTTTCCGATACCAAATACCCTTTGTCAGTTATGTCAAAGGCGGCTACGCGGCGTTACACGACAAAGCTATTGAGAGTCGCATGGAAATGATCAACCACGACAAAGAAAAATGCTTTCACTGTGCACCGCCATGGAGACAGGTACTTCGACGAAATGCCTGATGATCTGTCAACATCGTACGTAGTTCACTTTCTCCTTCTGATCACGTGGAGGCTTTTTTAAAGTTCCCTTTGATGCTTGATCTTGATCATGGATCCGCAATATCCACTCTTCTTGTACGTCGATAGTATTCACGATTCTACCTCGTCCTCTACTACCTCGAACACAGCAAGCATTCACATGGAAAACGTGGCTGACTGAAAAAATCGGTGGACCCACAAACCCTGCAGGAAGATTCAATACGGAAGGAGACACAGTGCCATGGCCTATACGAAATCACGACGGTCATTGGAGATGTCGTTCCGGCGGCTGTCACTCTGCTGTGGTTACCACGAGAGACAATCTCCTTTATCTGGTACTTTGGTATCACGACGATCTGTTACTGACTTATCCTCTAGTAGTTGATGTTTGTCAAACAATTGTGCTTGCGGCACGGGCACCTCCACCTTCGCGAAAGATGACACAATATGGTAAAAGTAGAACAGGAAGCCTGCCCAGCATCTTCATCATGTTCTCAACATACAATGCTCTTGCATTCACCTCAGGTGGAGATCGATCCCGAAGGCCAGCGCGTCGGGGCCAATGTGCGTGTGATATCCAAATATCCGGTTTACATAATTTCCAAAATAACATCGAAAAAGAGCGCAAAGGAGCCCACTCGGTGCTTCTACTTCAAAGAAACGAATGCTGCCGATAGCGATATTCTGCTTATGTTGATGAGGTTTAAATGAGCTCGACGTCGTGTTCGTGAAAACGAGTGGTCGTTCTGGACTGAGTAAGATACTACAACTCAGCTTCAAAGCTTGTCATAGACATAGACGGCTGCAAGAATGATGAAGCCGGATCAAAATCTCAGCTTGCAGAAGTCTTTCTCAATTCAAACAGAAATTACGCAATCACTAGAAATAGTTAGCTCTCGTGGTCCTTCCCTCCATCCCCTTCCCCGAGCTCCTCCTGCTCCTTCCGCTTCATATGAGAACTTCAAGGTGGTAGCAGGAAACCTTACTTGGGCTTCGCGGTAACGTTTGAGAGCGAAGAGCTTGCGAAGGACTGCACATCGCGAGTCGGGGAAGCATGTCGTCGCGCTGTGGAGGAGCACTCTGATGGTGGAATCGCGTGAACGGAGGCTCAGAATTTTCCATCGTCGTGAATTCCTGAAAAGCCGCTTTTTCGTGATTAGATTATCAAACACAGTCAGAAAAACCGTGAGGTCGAGGTGGGCTATTGACGTGTTGTTTCCGAGTGACGCTTATTCATATTCTTCTCTTTTAAGTAGTTTATTGTGGACTCGATTTCTATATCAAAAAAAATCAACCTCCTGCAGAAGCAGAAGTCGTTTTGAAACCAGCGGCGGACGACGCACAGGTGCAGATAGTCTGACTGCTGCTGCTCACCGCTAAATATATTCTTGCTTCTTCATTTTTCATTTTTCTAGCTTTCATTCTGCTGCTTTTAGACTTAGTCATGATCTTATTTGACAAAGAATCTACCTCTAAATTTTTAGAGAACCTCGCGATTCGTGCTGGTTCAAGATTCTCGTTTCCTTTCTTTTGCTAATCCGTCGAGGAAGATTCTCGTACAATTACGAATCCTGCTACTCTTGGCCGTCGAGAAAGACTAAAATTATTTTTGCGAAATCCAGTAGAAATTCCTCAATATCGTCGCAGAATTTCGTCTTCTGTGGACGACTGGGGACAAGATAGATTTGAAGTGCCTGCGACACCCCCTTACAGCAACCGCGACCTTGGCTTGATTGAACGACAGCAGAAGGGCTAAGGCGAGCGCCATCTTCTTCTCAGCGCAGAGGTGAAAGTACAGATTGCTCAGGATGCGCGTGCTGCGGTAGTGATCTGTATTCTCCTGAAAAAACCAAGTATAAAAGCTACTCGTTGTTGACACGTATTGTCTTGTCTCACCAGTGAGTATAAAAGTCGGTTCCGCAGCATATTCTGAGAATCCAAAGTCTCATGTGTGAGAGAGCCATTAGCAGGAACAATATTTACTACTTTTAGTTTTAGCAAGGGAAGTCAGCAACGAGTGAAAACCGAGCGAAGAAAATTTACAGTACTATCTCCAGAATCTGTAGGATTGAAGTCTGCGAGAAAGTTCGGACAATTCGCTCTGTTACGTTGAAAAAAGCGAATACAATAACTATTGTTCTGGTTCATTGTCTGGTCTATTGTTCTGGTGGAAGATATATCCTCACCCCGTGGCGCCACTACCAGAGGAAACGAAATTGCGTCTCCTCTACTTCAGCCTTTGTCGTTTTTACTGCACGGAGTGTCCTCTGCACAACTGTCCATGACTTCTGATCTATCGATTTCTCAAAGTCAAAAATGTCAACAACATGTACTCATCGAAAGAACGCGAAGAGAGAGACTTATGTTTATGTTTACGTCGAATTTCTCTCGTAAGAAATGATTTGTTTCGAGTCTCTTGATTTAGTAGTTGTTCACCCACCTTGATGTAAAATGGACCTCCTCCTTTTTACCGTGCACTCTTCAACATCGGCGGATCCGGAACAGCAGCGGGATCCATTTTGTTTGCTGCCTTTCTCCAAGGGTTGGCGTTCCGACAAATGTTGCTCGTATCCGCAAACGCTTATTCTCGAATTGGATGCTGACGCATGCGTGAACGAAGTAAAAGTCATCTGCGCAGACGCTAACTTCGCGCCCTTCTCTGCCGATCTCTACGCAGCGAAACCGCTCTCTCCTCGACTGCAAATTGGCGGGTCATCGTCCTCAACATCTACTGCTTCCGCGCAGAGGACTAGAAACAGTACGAGGACTAGAACAGACTCAGGCGTACGCGCAGCGAGCGTTCATCTCGCGGCGTCGACCGGGAGTTCAGACTTGGAACAGCATGACACAGTTGCGCAATACCTCGAAAAAAAGTTCCGGTGGGAACACGTCGGCCAACTTGAAGCTGGTAAAGGCGCGACGACAGGCGGACATGAACAAGGAGCACCTGGAGAAAGTGCTGACACGACGCTCTTCCTCCGTCAGTACTGCATGCCCGATGGTGGGTACCTCAAGCTAGTGCTCTCTGCACCGAAGCACCTTCTCAAGGATGTTGAAGCAGGAGGTAGTGTTGTTAAGCCGCCAACATCAATGCTACAACATCAAGCTGTTGACGCAGCGGCAGCAAACCCGTATGGACGCATTTGCGTCACGCAGCTCGAAATGTGGGGGCAGGTATTCAAACCGAAGAGAAAAGCTAAAAAGGATGAAGCTCCCGCTGCAAATCGCCTAGGCCTGCCAGGAACTCGAACAAGCGTTTCCCCCGTCAATAAAGCGCGCAGCGCTCCAGGGACTACGGTGCTCACTCGGGTGACGCATCTACAACACGGAACGCTTCGTGTTCGCGATCCGCCGATCGAGCGAAGCGCAAGCGGGAATCAGGCTGTAGATGGCAACAACACTTCGACTTCGAGGAATAAACATCAAGACGAAGATAGGGGATTGGCATCACCAACAGAGAGAAATGAGTCTCGACTCTACGACTCACAAGAATTTTACAAATCGCGGCAATCGGTGCTAGAGACGACGTTCATGGAGCTAGGGCTACCATTAGAAGCAGTACCGGTAACCGCACGTCGGCCAGATAAGAACGACCTCGATTCCTACACCAGTGAGCTGGTTGAAGAACTGGTACTACAACTCCATAAATGTTCCAGGGCTTGGGGCTACGGTACCTTCCCCTTAGCGTAGGGGGGGTACCGGTAGCCCCGGACCCCTTTTGGAGGCGTCTGCCGGGAATGGAAGGCCTCAAAAGGGGGCCAAGTGACCTCCTCCGGTCCCTTCCAGGTGCTTGGCTGTCCCCTAGAGGCCTCCGACGTAGGTGGAAGGCCTCAAGAGGTGCCCAAGGGGCCGCCTCTGCTTCCTTTCCAGGTGCTTGGCTGTTCCTTACAGGCCTCCGATGTAGGTGGGAGGCTTCAAAAGAGGCCCAAGGGACCGCCTGCGCCCCCTTCCAGGTGCCTGCTTGTGCCCTGAGTGTCTCCGATAGGCTTCGCCGCCGCAGCAGTGCGCCGGTTATGGAAGGCCTCCGAAGGCGGCAAAAGGCGAGGGGCTGGACCCCCTTCGGGCGGCTTTTGACCCCGGAGACCTCCCGCCTGCGAGGGTCAGACAGCAGAGGCCAGGAGGTCCCTGAGGAACACGCAGAGAGGCGCAAGGGGCCGCCTGCGCCAAGTTTTGACGCCTTCCACCACTAGAATCCGCGAAAATCAGCGCGGAAAAGCGCGCGCGCCACCACAGACCCGACCACAGGGAGGGGCGCCGTGCAGCCCTACAGCATATTTATGATATATGATGTGTATGGAGGCGGCGCCTTATCTATGTATTTCGCTTTGAGTATCATTCACGACGAAACAAAAAATCATCCGACAACTAGACTAGTAGAAGTAGAAGATGGATCAGCATCACGTCAACTACAACTCTCTTTTTGTTAATTTCTAGGTCTCTCTCCAACGCGAAGCTTTTCAAGGAAATCGTCCTGGGCGTGTGCAGGCCCTGCAGCAGCGCATCGACGACGCAGTCCTTCTAGGACGTAAGATCCTTGAACTAGAGACCGACCGCGATGCTTTGGCCGCTGTCGGTTGCCTCTCTAGAGCGCAAGCCAAGGAGCAGCACGCTGCATCCCTAAAACGGCAGGTCCTCGAGATCGGAGCGAGCGAAGACACGGTATGGTGGGAGAAGCAGATGGTAATGCCGCGATGTCCTGCGGACGAGGAGTTCTGGCGTGTCGATTTCGAGACGCGTATCCGGCAATTGCAGATGGTCGTCTCGGACGAACGCGCGGCGCGCTCGCGTGTGAACACTATGCTAGATGACGCGGAAAAGAAGTTGGCAGCCTTGCGTCGCGACTATGAGACGATGGAGGATGATGACGAAGCGAAGACAGTGCAGATTGAGCGGCTTGAGGAGGAGCTCTCACAAGCGCGAGAGGAACGCGAGATCATTTTCTTACGTGAGAAGCGTGAAGAGGAATTGAGAAGACAAAAAAGAGAAGAAGAAAGGCTGAACTACGATGAGCACGGGAACAAGTTACCAACGCTGTCGCATCTCGCAGGTAGTCCAGTTGTCCCGCCTATATTTGCTGGAACTTTCGGAAAAGACGGACAAGACTTGCGGGGCGACGGTATCTCGGTGTCCTCAGGAACGCCCCCGCTGCCTGAACGGCACAAGAAGAAGAAAAAGAAGCGCAAAAGACTACGCAGCGGTGATCGTCGTGACGACTACGGCTCATCAAGCCCGTCACCGGAAGGGACTCGTAGAGGACATCGCCGGCGGCACAAGCGACGCAGCTCTGGCTCTTCCAGAGGGAACGAAAACAGCACAGGTAGGAGTGCTCACGACGATCAGCACTACAGAGATGAAGAGGGTGCCATCTCTGGGTCTGGTGAGGACCCGGACTCGTCCAGAAGGCGGCGGAAAAAAGAGAAGAAACGAAGGCATCGCTCAAAACATCATGAAGATGCAGCTGGAGAGGAAGACGAAGAAGGCGATAGACATGCACAATCCGGACGTTGCACACGTTCAATCTGCAGCGCAACGCCGCCATCAGAACGCGAACGGAGAAAGGAAGAGAGGACAGCGAAAAACAAGCACAAACGGAAGAAAACATCTGTTTACTCAACTACTGAAGGAGAGCAAGAGGAGGGCATAGAAGATAAGTATGATGAGCGTGGAGATGCTGACTCGTCCTCATCGAAGAAAAGATCTGCAAAAACATCTTCTCGTGGAGATGAAGGAGGGCAAGGCGACGATACAGGCACACCTGGAAGCGGAACCGCAGCGAGCATCTTCACGAACATTATCCGTGCGAAAACAGAGGAGGAATTCGAAAAGCAGCAGGAGTTGCAGAAAGAGCGTGCTGCGGACTCACAGGCGCAGCAAGCGCGAGATTGTCGGAGGGAGATCATGCGCGAATACAAAGCAAGCAGCGCAGAAGACCTTCTGGAGGCGATGCCATTAGCCGAACTCTCAGAATCTGACTTACTTGAAATTCTCACAGCCGACGAAATTCTGCGCACCAAAATTATCGAAAAATACACAGTAGACGACTCGTCAAATGTTGCTGCTAGAGACTCTTCGGGAGACGACGACGAGGACGAAGGTCACAACAGTGGCAGAAACACAGGGCGTAGTCGGGCCAGCAGCGAAGTCGTGCGTGGCGCAGAAAACAAGGCGCCGAATGAAGAAAAACAAGGTGGCTCTGCTGTCGCAGTAAATGATCGGACTCTACTTCAGGAGAAAGAGGAAAGGGATAAGAAGCGCTTAGCCAAGTGGCTTTCGCACGACGACCCTCTTCGTGAGTCGGGCGATGAAAAATGCAAGTCCGTTTTGGAACTAGCACGACGTCGTCTTGATAGGTTGCGCTCGTGGGTAAATCCGGATAAGCAAGTGAATCCGGTCTTTGAACCTCACTTTCCCACATTGACGCTAAAGGAACTGGCAGCACAGCGGAAGAAGCTGCAACGAAAGCGGTGTCTGGAGCTGGTGAAGAACAAATTTCGCCGAGCAGTCCGAAAATGTAAGGATGATCTTCCAGAAGTACTGACTCAGTTTTCGCATGAAGACGTGCTTCAGAACCTAACAGCCGGTCAAGTCCTCGACGCAGGAGTCTACGACATTGCGCTGCGACGAGACAAAGACCTCTTTTTCGACAACGATGAAGACGCAGGTGAAAAAAGCGTCAACAAAAATGATGAAGATGAGAAAGGCGGTGGCGGTAAAACACCACCGCCTCCCACTCCGCCAGACGAGAACTCTGCTTCCGTCCGTGAGGATGCACTGCGACAGGCTTTCTTACAAGAGGATCCGCTGTGTTCCAATTCCTCACAGCAGCCTTCCTCTGCTGACGACGGCGAGGTTGAGGCCGCGCTCTCATTAGAGGAAGTCGGGAGGCGCAGACAGCAGGCGGTTGCCAACATGTTGAACCCTGGTAACGTCGATTACCGCGATGGCGATCGAGATTTAACGATTCCACGCCTCGTATGGGAACGCCGTAAGCGGCGAATAGAGCGGAAACGCAAACTTGCGGAAGCTGAAGCAGCCAAAATTCTGGAGGGCGCTGGAGGAGGCGTCGAGGGTGGAGAGCAACAAGAAGATGGCACCTCCTCGAAAAACCTTAATAGCGGCACCCCTAAAAGAAGTGATGGTGGACTTCGTCAGCGTACGAAAAGCGTGACATTGGATCTAGATGCTATCAGTGCAGGTGAGGACGACGCATTGACGCTAGTGTCCCCGATGTCAGCTGCACTCTTTAAGGAAAGCGCAGTTCAAGCAACACAAGACACTAATCCAAGGTCTGCACATACATCAGACGGAGGAGTGGTTCCACCAGGAACGCCGAACAACAGAGGTGAGAGGATCTACCTAGTGGGCCCGATAATTGTGATGGTGTTTCTTAAGATGATTTTACCAGTCATCTCCTTCGAAAACCTTTGAATGCTTCATTACTTACTTTCTTCTTGTTGCTCAATGCTATTTCCTTTCTCACAACCTCCTACTGACTAGGTCCAAATAAGGCAGTCACACCTCGTTCGCCGGAAGAGGTGCCGCTGAGGTCCCCTGAGATGCAGAGCCAGCCTCTGGTCGATGACGGCCCCTCGTGGCTCGACGAATTTTTCCTCGCCCAGTTACGAATAGATGACGAGCAGGATGGTTCTCCTAGTGCCAGTCGTAGCAAAAACGAAGAGTTTCCCCCAACATCTTCCACTAGCAAGAAGTACGCGGATCTCGATCCCGAGCCACTCCTTCAACCTAGCGACTTCCGCAGTGCAGTTAGCGATCAGCTAGCTGCAAGTGCTACCGTGACACCGCGTGCAAGCAGAGCATTGGCTACCGCTGAGCCGATCTTTGGTCGATTCTTCTGCCGTGCCGCCTCTCACCGAGACTGGCGGTGGCAGGAGTTCGCTATGGCGGCTCTAGCTGGAAATTTGGAATACTTGGTGGACAAGCTGTTGGCAGAGGGTTCCCCAGGCTATGGCCCCTGTGACCCGGACGCAGCACTGTCACCTCGCGCCGGCGGTTCCACGTCCTACAACATGCTCACCGCTTCGACGCGTTACATGACGAATACCCCGACCTTGGTCGGGCGAGCGTCCTCAGGTGGCGCGGAAGATGGTGCAAACTTAATTCGGGAAGGAGACTCGCGCTTTGTACGCGGCCCAGACGGGAGCACCTCTAAACCCGCTAACCATCTACTCACTGCAACGGCGGCTTCAACAGTGCCAATGTCCGAGACCGCAGGATCGCCTGGTGGTTGGGTTGCTGGAGCGGACGGTAAAAAGCAGCCCATCACGCTCACGAAAATCTTCCGTTGTCTCTGCGAATTGGCGCTTTCAGCTGTCGATACGGAAAATCCAAAGAGACGGAAGGTAGAGCTAGAGATGAGTATAATCTACAATATGATTGATATCTTCATCTCCGCAGTAAAAAAGGCAGGGGGATTTTCATCTTGTTCTTGAAGCACGTCGCAATCCATCAATTGGCTTCTCCGTTTACTGACAAAGACGAAACTATCCATTTACATCAACAGGTGGACGCCGTGGCTTTCATCTGTCGCTCCTAAAAAATCAACTGCGACCTATGATTCTACACTTATCTCGATCTCCACGACTAGGTACCGTTACAAATTAGCGCTGTGCAGTTGCTAGAGAAAGTTGTTACCGCTAAATTTGTGGACGAATTGCCCGTTAGGATGGCTCTCGCTTGTGTCAAACGGCCATCAGCTGCGCTTATCGCTCATCTCCTGGGAGATGCAAATAACCGACTACATCACGTGACAGAAGCTTGCCTCGCTTCAATCATAACACAATTGGGCCCGACACCGGTATCATCTTATAATGTTTTGTTTCAGCTTTCATTGTGAGCATGAACTACTAAGTACTTGCTGCTGCTATGAGCTAATTCGCGAACTACGTGGAAAGACCCTACAACCTTTCCAGTCTTATCCCGTCCTCTTGACTCAATCATTCACCAGGTAATGGCTGCTCTCACTTCGCATCCCGATGGAGGACTATCACCAAAAAAGAAGGTCACTCCACGTTTAGTCCACTTGCCGTGGCGCGCATTAGAGGCGCGTCTTGAACTCACGCACACCCTGATCTCTATATGTGGCCCTCCCAGTCTGGATGCATCGAGAAGCTACTCTGTTGCAATGCTCATGCCGGTACTGTTACTGCCACTAAAGACTAGTTGTAGAAGATACAGATACTCTTCACATTTTGAAAATCCACTGACAACAACTCCTTGTGCTGTACCTGTAGTCTTCTTGATTTTGCCCGGGGGTACCACCACAGGATGCTGTGCCCATAAGACACATACTCTGTCATCTTCGTCTATTCTTCATGTGCACGTGAAAGTGACTTCTATCTAAGTGGTTTGCCGTTGCCCCACCACACCAAACACCACACATCTATTATTGTTTCTAGGTCTCATTCGCCTATTCATTGCCTTGCCACCGTGCTGCTTTGGCTCTTCTATCTCCTAGTGCTCTGCACAGAGGCTACACCCGCTTCTCCGGTTTCCACTAATCCTAATGCTCATTTGACCAACAACATGTGAATGCTCTTGTTGTTTTCGTTCATCTCGTCCTCTGCGTCTCCCCAAATTGCGAAGGCCCCTCTCATTTCCCCTAACGCGACTTCGCGGTAGCCTATTTCTGCTGGTACCACCTCCGGTTCCAACTAAACTGCTCCAAAAGCAAGGCCTACTACTTTATGTTGTAGTACTTTCTGAATCTGAGGCCTAACAGTGACAGCTGCTGCCTGCGTCGTGCTTGCTGGTGCGTCTACTTCCTACTTGGATGTCAGCCCTGCGACCATGCTCCATCGATGTTGTGCACGCTCCAGCAGTCTCTAGAGATTCCTAATCAGAGATATACAAGATATATGATGGAATTTCGAAAGAAAAAGCGTAAATAAGAGTCGAAGTTCTGATCCGTTATTCGGTGCACATTATACTGTTGCTTGTTGCATGCTTGCCACAAGACAGAGCATCTTTGTTTTGCATGAACAAGTAAAACGTTGGTCAACCTGATTAAATCAACATAAAATTCTATTTTTTTTAGTTTTTTATTTTTTCAAAAAAATACTTGGTGAAAAACCATGTGTGCTGATCTTTCTGATTGACTTCAGACTACTGAATTAGGGTGTAATGATGCCATATCTGCTCATATGTGATTTAATTTAAAAAAAATACATAAAATCAAAAATTTATGGATTTTGTACTTTAGAGCAAATTCAAACTCACCAAAGTCGCGGCTTATACTTTTTTTGGGGTTTGAGCAGGCACGACCGTGACGAAATTAAAAGGATTAAAGTCACTATCGCTCATGATTTTGTATCAGCATGAAAAATATTTTACTTCTAGACTGAAACATCGCAGATATACTGATAATCCATGTGAAATCGTCAAAGATGATTTCAAAGGTTTCCCCAGGAATTTAATTTCAATCAAATGGAATAAAATCAAAATTTTTGTGTTTTGACAGAAAATACGTGAATTTAGATAATTTGTTCATAATAATCAAATTATGGAGTTGGAGGTGTAACGTAGGCCAGCCAAATAAGTATGATAAGTCATGTTGCTGCACAATATTTATATCAAATTGTGCTGAGCTTTTACTACAATGGTTTGGAACGTGCATTCACATCGTGCAGTATAACATCATACCACTTCGTAGGTCGTCGTGACTGGGTTACAGCACCAAATGTGGGATGTGCGCCACCTTGCTATCGAGGTATGCACGTTGCTCTTCCAGAGTGTGGGTTTGAAATTGCTACCGTTTCTCAAGGAGGTTCCACCGAATTTGATCGAGAGTTTAAATGCGCGCTTCTCGGAAGTTGACCCGGGAAACTACGGTGATGAAACGGAATTTTCGAATGCGTTAACGCAGGCGCGCGAGCAGGTGGAAAGTGTGAACTCGCCAAGAAGTGCACAGCAGTTGGCGTTGTTGTTATGAGAAACATATGATGTGAGTTCGCCAGGCAAACGGGACCTTCTTAATTGCGTCACAACTAAGCACATGGAAGTAGACTTCTCCGTTGTAATTACCTCTACATCGATCACGTCGACGCTTTGCTTCTAATTCCAAGTTCTACCGCAACCAGCAATCGCACCGCCTACAAGCGCGGGAAGCAGCCGCGAAGGACACGTGACGAGCAGCGTCATGCAACTGAGAATCTTCATCGCGGCGGACGATCGTCTCCTGGTGGTCGCCGAAACTCGCCCAGAACTTCCGAGTCTCCAGGGGTCCGGTCTCCCGGTGGTGGTGGCAGCGTGACTATTCACAGCATGATGCGCAGTACGAGCAGTACCGCCGCAGGCGGTCCAGGCGGCGGAAGCATGGCGACGGGCATAAATGGAAATGCTCAACAAGATCACTCGCATTCGCCGGTGGAACGCGTTGGAACTGCAGCATCGACAAAAAGGCGTCGATCCAGACAAGAACGAGCGCGCAGTCGATCGCCACCCGAACGAAGCTCGACCAGAAGTCATGGGACTACGACTCGCAGTCCGCGCCCTTCGGTCGATCCACCGCCTATCGTCGAACGGCCGGCCAGCCACTCTTACGTAGACTATCAACAAGCGTACGAAGATCGGCTGTCGCGCGCATTTAGTAACAAAAACGCACCCATCAAATGAACCTGGTAGCTGCTGCAAAAACGATCATATTGTTATTGGATAAACGCTGCTGTGCAGAAGTTTCAGTTCAGCTTTGCTGGAATACATTTGTAGTCTCCTCTACGTTCCGAATCGTCTCTCCATCCATTCGGAGTTATAGTGTTAACGCAACAGCTGGTATTTGTCTTAGTAAGCATAGTCTTTTTTGATGTTGAATAAAATGTAACCTACAAATTCGGTGCAAGTCCAAGTTTATTTTTACCTTTGTGATAACCATAACGAACTTCTAGTATAGGTATTGGTGGAACATTAGCCGTGCTAGCTGCTTTGGAACTCGTCCGGTACAAAAGCTGCAGAAGGTAAATTTTGCCGCGATAGTGCTAAAGCTACTACATAAGTCGCTAAGGGTAACTTTTACAATGAAGATGCTAAGGATAAGGAAAGTCAAATTTCCAAGAGTAACAATATTGATGGCTTTCATGATTATCATCATCCTTAAACTGAATAAGAACGAAAGATGTATAACGAAGATATTTCCATAGGGCAACATCTTTTTCTGTGTGGTGGTTGGAGATGAGTCTCTTTCTGTTTTGCCGCAAGTAGCATGGATCGGACGTATTCTGGACAAGGGACGATGTGGTGACTCATCTGTGCTTGATGCAAGTAGAAAGATAGAAGAAGCAAAAACTGCCCAGTCTCTCGGTTCTTCTTTGTTTGTGTTCAAGAACCCTGTTTCGGTTGTAGCAATCTAACATAGAGGGAATTGTTTGCTAGAAGTCGGTGGTCACAAAAAAGCAGATATTGAATTTGCCATCGTCATGAAATATTTTTTGGTCGTAAAACTTTTTAAACACTGGCTCATGATTGAGAAAAAATGTGCCCGAGAGACCAAAATCATTGAGTTTTTCTCCTCAACAGAGCTCAAAGTAGATAGTGATTAGACGGTGAGAGCAAGAGTTTTCTGGTGAGTTTTTTCGACGTCAAATTGATCTAAACATAAATTGATACAAGTATTTTCATGTTGATCAACACCTTACTATCCTCTTTCAACCTCCATTCTCTCACGGATTTTTCTTTAATTTTACTTTCAGAGCAAACGCATCTTAGATGACGAGTTTCTTACCCTCTCCCACTTGAGGGAGGCCCCTCCTCAAGGTCCATCCTACCCTTTGTTCAATCCGGTACCTACTCAACTGGTCTGGTGTATTGCAACATCTGAAGACGCGACTAGTTCTGGTTTTTGGAGGGCGGTCTGCGGTGCTGAGCTAAGTCCTGGCTTACCGTCGAGTTGTTTGCGAAAGCGTGTTGAACAGAAGCGGGTCGTGGCTCACAACAAATCGACAGTAGTCGACTTCCTAAACTTGAAAAGTCGTCGAAAAGTGAAGGCCGTCGTTGGGCGCGATTCAACGACGTGCAGCCTCTGCGATTACCCGGACGAATAGATGCGCTAACGCGTCGAACGGCAGTAACTCGCATTTCCACTTCGTGCGTTTTTAGCGAATAGCTTGTGACACAGCCTTGTGGGGGCGGGTGTAGGCATACTACTGAAAGCAGCGACGTTCGAACCGAAAAATCAGCGAGCTCCGGGGACGAAGTACGAGAAGAACAAGCTAGAAGACGAGCACCTTCAACTACAACGACTCCCGGGGGAAAAAATAGACTTGTATAACAGCGACTGAGGAAAGGGAAAGCGAGATAACATCGATACTCCAAACAAGATCCCTTGTGCGCGTTGCAGAGATCATCATCCACAGCTACAAAGAGTACGTGAGGGTGAGCAGCACGGGCCGAATCTGGTGTGTCTCCTGTCCTCTTCTTTTGAACAAGCAAAAGCGGGGAAGACTCCACCACGAAAATGGATCTCGCGCCACCACCTCCGGGAGCTGACGATGTCGGGCTGCAGCGTATGCACCAACGCATATCCCAAGAAAGTACCGAGAAGGAAGCATACAAGATGGACGCCGCTCAGCTGAGAAGAATAGTCGAGTTACACATAAGGCAGCTCGGTACTTTATCTTAGTGATAAATACAGCTCCTTGTGTTGTTTCTGTTACCTTCAATCTTCGATAACTACAAAGAATGAGAATCAACGATAATCGAATTTTTTGTTCCTTACATATTGTTCCTTATGCTTTCCCTTACTTGTAAGTACTCCTGCTCAACTACAGGCGCCTTGGTCCAGACCCCGTGGACCGCCGACAGCTATCATCGACTAAAGAACAGCGTTAAGACATTTGATCAGGAGATCAAGCAGAGGTGTGCGCTGACAGAAGCTGAGTTGCGGTCGGTGAAGAATGGCGATGTCGGCAAAGAGGCGCACCAGCGCGGCTATGAGGTGCTGAGACAAAGCCTCATGGAGGCGCAAAAGAGATGCCAGAGTTACAACGAAAATATGTTGCGAGTGGCGCACGCAAATGACGAACTTGCAGGGACACTGAATACGGTACCCTGATGAAACTCCCTAGGTAATGATCACAATCTAGTATTGGTGACTGCTCCTCTGAGTCTGATGTGAGTAGAAATACCAATAAGAATGCATCACCAGCATCGTGCTATTGTTTTCTAGTACTAATTCTGATTCATCGATCGTCATCGTCTAGCTTCTAGGATATCATGTCTTTCCGTCATCATCATGATTTATTTCAGGTGAAAAACACCAACAAGCGGTTAGTGGACCAGCTTCAGTACCAACAGGACGAGGTGTCACAGCTGGTAAATCAAAGGCTTCTCGATGAGGAAAAATTAGAGCAGATGAAAAATCAATTCGAGAAGGAGCAAGAGTCGTGGAGGACCGAAATCGGGACGAAGCTAGACGACCTGTCTCGGTTGCAGGAGGAAAAGTTTTCGCACATGAAGCAGCAACTCACGAGCCAGCTGGGATACTGCGTTAACAGGTAATAATACCTTGTGGACGCTTTTGATTTCACGACCAGGTTTATCTACTTAGATCCTCTAGCGTCCCTTTCGTACCTGCGTCACGAATTTAGATGTGCTCCTGAATAAAAATCAACACCAAGAAAGGTTGAAGCAGCACAGTGCTGATGCAGTTGGTCTCAAAGGAGTGCAAGAGGAGGTGAAAGAAGACATGAAAACGATGAGCGATCATGTAAGTCAGGATCTGCGGAAGGCAATGCGTGTATTCGCGGATCAACTGCACAACCTTGCGACTCGGCGGACAGAAGAAATCACTAAACTCAACGATATGTTGCACAAAGTGACGATTGAGTTGCAGGCGAAGAAGGAGCTCCGAGAAAAAGACGCAGATCACTGGAGCCAGAAATATAACCTTCTTGTTAGGGAGAAGGACGACCTAACGAAGCGAATGGACGACGACATCATGCGCGTACAAGTCGAGATTTCCGAACTAGACAAGCAGCGAGGGGTGAACCGAGAAGACTTCGAGGAGCAACGGAGGGTAATGCATGCAGAAGCCGAGGAACTAGAGCGAAAGAAAGCTTCGCTGACGGGGATGATCGAGACTGCTCGTAGGCATTGCGTCCAACTGGACGCGGCAAACGCGAGACTTGAGGAAGACAGGCAATCTCTCCTCGAAAACGAGAAGCAGCTCCGTAACGACATACGGGAATCTGACCAAGCACTAGCAGACGCGGTGGCCGGAAACGAACGGTATTATTATGAACCTCGTTTATCTTTAGATCCGTTTTTGAATTTTCTTTCTCATTTCGTGGATCCTATGTTCGTTTTCGCTGTTCTTCTATTCTGGCATCATACGGAGAATAAAAATATTATTCGTGACTGCGTTCATCAAGAACAACAAGACAGACTTCGGGAGCAGATGGAGGATACGCGAGTCCAGGCGCAACAGCAAAACGAAAAAGATCAGCAGTCTATGAAAGACTCCTTCGAGCAGAAGATTCGAGACCAAAAGCAGCTTCACGAGCAAAATGTTGCCTACATGGAGCAGCAGGTAACGTTAGCTGTTAAGGTGGACAATTATCCTGCAATCTATCCAGTAGATTATGGTGTTGCGTTATCTTTATAACTTTATCAGAAACAGAGTCAGAAAGGACGAGGCACTACATGTAGTTGACTAAAAAGGCACATCATGGGGAGCATCCCATCACGAATGAAAATTTTGTCGAAAATTCAGGTGCGCAATCTCGAAAGCAATGTTGCTGTGCGGTATGGAGATGTCGACGAGGCAAGACACGCATGCGACAAACTTCAGGTTGAGAGCACAAATATGCAACGCGACCTTGCATATTGGCAATCGCAGCACGAGTTGGCTTCGACCGACCTTAAGACGCTTGAAGGTACTTGAACTTGTTGAGTTGTACTTGTTAATGTTATTGACGAGGATTATTAAGAAAGACTTAACAGATCGGACTGCAAGAGACGATGCTTCGTGAAGGGACTGGCTGCAAGTGCTCGTGGCTCTCCCTACGATTGTTTTACTAGAAACAAGTAGATGTTGTTTACAGCTAGTAGCACGTCGAACATCACGTTTTACTAGTATCTCTTCATCTACTACTCGCAGAGCCTCGTCCATCTTTTCACTTCATAACTCTTTAGGCGAGTGCAAGGAGGCGAAGAGCTTGTGGGAGAAAGAGAAGCTGGCAGCTGAGGAGCACATGAACGACCTGATACAAAAGAGGCAGAACTTGGAGATCGCTATGAAAAGACAGCAAGAGAGCTACGATGAATTTCTGGCATCCTCGAAGGGGAATCTTAGGGAACGAAAGAAATACATGGACGAGCTCGGACAGAAAACGCGAGACGCCGAAAATGACTTTCTCAAAACGAAAGAGGATCTCAAGTACAGGATCTTGAAATTGAGGATTTAGACAAAGTGAGAGACAAATTGAAGAGTAGCACTTACTTCCATCGTAGCACAATATGACCTTAACCATAAGACGACGATTAACCGTGGGACAACAAGCACTTAATAACTACATCGATGTACGTGTACAGCCTGCTCCTTTTTTTTTTTGAGCCAAAGTAAAAGTTAAAAAGTAAAAATAATTAACAATCAAAACAACTCAGGACTGGCACCAACGATTTGGCACGAATTAAGAGAGAAGAGGCGAACCTCATTGCAAGGCAACTGGAGACGCAGCACGAACTGGAGAAAGCCTATCAGAATACTGTGCGATTAGCCGAGGACGAGCGTGCGAGTTACGAGAATACCCTTCTGCAAGAAAGAAGGGATGCCCAACAACTCTACGAGAA
This sequence comes from Amoebophrya sp. A25, assembly GCA_905178165.1. Classification (NCBI taxonomy): domain Eukaryota; class Dinophyceae; order Syndiniales; family Amoebophryaceae; genus Amoebophrya; species Amoebophrya sp. A25. The sequence continues at coordinate 226,364 of CAJINU010000043.1, forward strand.
CTTTCAGAGGGTATTATTACTTGCGCTGTTTTCCTACTAAATCATTCGTTTGGTAGATGGAAATACAGATCATGTTACTTTTTTCCGCTTGCTCCTTACTTTGTGGGCATCGGCATTCAACAGTGGCTGAAGATTAATTGAGAGGTAGAGCCAATGCTTATTCTCATGCGTCCAACAGGTTCGAGAGGAGCAAGCTCTTACATTCCAAAAGTGGGCTGAGGCGCCGAATCAAAAAATATCCACGCTCGAACGCGAAATCCTTGAGCTACAGGACAGGGCGAAGATCGAAATTAGCACACTGCAGGCAAGCGTGAAGAGCTCAGCGAAGCAGGTAACTAAAAATTAATAGGAGGACAATTAGAAGGTTAATATGTCAATTTTGTGCTCTTCATCCACATCCAGAATGAATCGGTCTGATCGTATCCGAAGATCATGTAGATCATGTTTTTTTTTCGGTGTTGGTTTAGTTGTAGGCATATACCCATATGAAGAAAACGACCGCACCAACGCGGACTCCTCATCTGCGTCAATGTCAAAGGTAGAGTCATTCGAAGCAGAGGTTGCACGGCTTCAGGAGCTCCAGGCTGAATCACAGCAAGCCTGTGAGAAGGAAAAGACAGCACTGAAGGAGAGAAAAGAAGCCCATTTGGACGCAAGACAGCGCTTCGAAGATGACAGGAAGAGTGCGAAGACCCTCATTGCCGACGCAGAAGCGCAATATCAGCACGCTTTGAAGCAATTGCAGGACAACAACAGGAAATCCGATGCAGAGAAGAAAAAACTGCAGATGTTAAGATGAAACTGAAGTAGTACTTACTAGATGAGAAAACGAAGACGCTTCTAGCCAGCATACAGGTATGCACCAGTACTTGTAGAACTTCTATTACGAGAGTATGTCTCCTCCTGCTTGTTGTAGAAACTGGGGTTCCATACGATGCCAAACACGTGCTCCTCATAATCATAGAATGAAACAGGCCTGATGAATTTAAGCTTTAAGAAGTGAGATGGAAGATACGCGTACGAATTTGGCCCGGAGACTAGGAGAAACTGAACGAATTACGAATCGCTTAATGACGGAATACGAATCCCACTTGAGCGCTTTAGATGTCAAGTTCAAATGCGAGGCTGAACGCAGCAAGCAGAGGTATTTTTTTCTGATTTTTGCTGAACCAACTGGACGAAAACTTTTCCAGGGGTGGTTGTAGTAAAAACTGTGGACAAGAATGAGTTCCCCTGTACGGTATCTATTGATGTCTTCAACAGTACTTTCATTCTGAACTTCATGAAATTAAAATTATGAGCAATCTGTATCTGCCAGGCTCGATACAATGGTACGGGAGAACGAGCACCTCCGACATGTCGTCGGGGAGACACAGCGGTATGGCTCGGCGCCGGGTCCATCGGATTCCGGAGGCGATCTGGGTGCGCACTTGAATCGCATGCAAGCCCGCACGAACGAACTGCGCTCAGAACTCCGGCGCTACGGGAACTAGAATTCGGATCTATAGCTGAGACCAGCTGCGCGTGTTTTTTCATCCGATGCTGAAATTATGTAAGAATTCTGACTCGTCTTTCTTCAACACAAATTTTATCCTGACTGATAACGCGAACGATGTTGCAATATTAATGTTTATAATGGAGTGATAAAAAAACAAGTTGCTTGTCTACGAATATTGAAGCGGGCGAAAGGTTTAAGCAAAAGTGCACGGGGGGCACGCTCATCATTTTCCGTACTTGAAAGAGTGAGACGGAAAAAGCTCGTCTCCTTACCAGTGCAGGCCTCACTTCTCAAGCGTAGCTTCTTGTCAGAAGCAGAGCGACAAAAGGGTACCGCGAGTACTAGTTAGCGCACTTTTTAATTCGATCACAAGAACAAAGTTATAAATAAGTTTTGATTATCAATCAAGTGTCCAGAACATTGATTAAGTAATGAGTTTCAGCGCCGCAACGAGTACCGCGAGATCAACAGCTGGCAGGTCAAATTTCAGGGTTTTATTCTACTACTGACTACAACTTGCTCTACCTGGAGTTGTTTAATTGATGAAGAGTTGATCACGTTTACGACCACAGGGACGCGCGACAAGAATGGCGAACACAAACGGGACAGAAAATAGTAAGGGAATTCATACAATAGCGACTCTATAATATGTTTAAAACGTGTTACGGTTACACTTCTACATTCTTTATTCATGTACAGAAAAAGTTGCATTGTACTTATTTCCAGACTGCATCGCGGAGCCACTATGCCTTTTCCGGTGAGTTTCCGCGACGCACGTCTAGCAAGATTGGTAAGAGGTAGATGAAGATCTAGATGATCTAGATCTCTCAACATGCAGCACGAAAAGATTGCTTGGGGTAAATCTATATTTTTATGTCGTATAACTATAATTTTTTAGTCATCTCAGTCATGGGCCTAAGTACTTGGGCATTATTTGTAGTTAATTTCCATGTTATAACGATGGCCCTTGGCGTGTCCCTGTGCGTCTAAACATGACAGAAATATTTTCGTGGAAACATGATCAGTTTCGCTTTCGTTTTGGCACTGGCCCGATAGCAAAAGCGCGATGGCGATGAGCGTGGAACGCAAATGTCTCTCTTATCGTGATTTTCGATTTATCTCTGTGTGTGTATTGAGGACGCAGATAAGTGCTCGAGACATCAAATTTAGAGAGGAGAGGAGAAGAGAGAGACTGGCAGAGGCTGTGCGGGCTCTAAACAAATCGAGAGTGGAACGACGGTCGGTTAGCATTTTCGAGGGGTCCGTCGTTGACAAAAACTGGTGAAAAGCGTCAACATCGTGATTGGAAATCGTTACTCGCAAGGAAAAGCGCAAGAAAACAAGCTACAGCTCGACGTAGCTGCTCGTCGTATGAAAGTAGGATTAGCTGCACTTCTTGACTCACCCTGTCTCTTTACTACCTAATATAAAGAAGCACACAACAACTAGCAGAGCGAGTAAGTGGTTCAGATTTAGGCAGAAACAAAAACGTAGTTGTCCTTTTCCCGAGGCGGTCGTAAGGATGACGGATCACGAGAAGAAATATCTGAAGGCGGTAATAAAAAACCAGGAGATGCCCGTCAACATGATTGAGGATATAATGCAGGAGAGCGTCAAAATTATGCAGGAGTATTTAAATTTATTTGTGATATTAGTACTGATCGTGTTATGTCAACAAGGTCAAGTGGCACAGGGTCTTAGTCTTAGCGTCTATTTGATCCTTGATGCTGATCTGAAGTTCACAGAAGATACAAATTTAGGTAGATAGACGACCAACACGCAGATTACAATGACACTTTCCGATAATTACGGATCAGGTGCAGGACAGAGCGAGACATAGCAGATCGGCTAAAGAAGCACTGTGATGACGCATACACACCATCATGGAACGTCATTGTTGGGAAGACATTCGGCTCGTACATAACGCACGAGACGAAAAGGTATCTGTTAGAGTTAGTACTGTACACCTTAACAGCTTCAACTTCAACATCAGAGAAATTCGAAGAACGCCGAAGAGACTCAGGGAAGTCGTAGGTCCAGTCCGAACCGACTAACGTCATCAGCACTGTTCACATCTACTGTACTCTAAAAGATGCAACTTGCATGATGCTGATTGTTACATTTTTACGATGATCATAGAGAGCAATTATGTGATTCATGTTTATTATCCTCAAAACCCACCTAAAAAAGGTACATTCAGTTCAACATCGCGCACATGAGTTTTCTTGTGTGGAAATGCGGTTAGATAGTGGAGGTTGGCGAGAACTACAGTTCTTAGGGATTCCGGTCGTCGTGGAGGGGAGGCCGACTGCATGATACGAAATTAAAAGTACAACGTGAACGTGCAACAAATTCATTCCGTCGAACAATTCATTTTGCTCTATAAACTTGATACACGTGGTGAACACCTCCAATTTGCTTTTAATTTTTCTCCGTGATATACTTTGAACCCGCGAACAACTGTCGAAAACTACTGGACGCGAAGATCAGGGATAAGAGAATCTCAAAAGGCAGATAAGATTTCCTTGCATCCGTATGAGCTTTATTCTCTCCCATAGATGAAGCACGCTTTTGCATTGTAACCTCACTATTTCCACCCCATCATAACAAGAACCTCCAGCACGATCCGCCTTTATCGACCTCGGAATAAAAATAAATGGGAGCACGTGCCGGAAGCTCCCCTGCGAACAATAAATGTTCCCAATCTATAGTGTAAGAAGAAGCAGGTGCAGGTAATCGTAATCCACAGCCAATAATTCATCGGTCCATTCATGCTCGACGTCATTCATCTCTCTGCATCGCAGAAAATTAGACGTCGAATCGTCGTCGCTGCTTGTATATCTGTCAACTCGCACGATCGTCGATGACTTATGAAGCAGATTTGATGTAATGAAGCCTGCAGCCAGAACTACGGTGAATTCAGCAGTGATTTAGAAAATCGGTCGAATCGAGCACGAACATTCATGTTGTCAAGGCAATTTTGAAGCTGTACATCCTGTTGTGATCTTGATGCAACGTTCTATTTGAGACATTGATCGTCAGCAAATTCAGCGCCCGTTGGCTGAAACTACAGTCGACCCCAACCAAGTACGAACTTTTTTCGCGATCCTGTTTCCTGTTCTTCTACACTACTTACTACCAGTCTCTGGATTTTTTGGCCATTGTATACCCTATTCAAGTAACATTTTTGACTTTGACGAGATGGCCAAAACTCGGATACTACTAGCGTATAGAAATCTTGCATTCTTGCTACTGATACCTCGTTCCTACGCTTGTAATGTTCATCTCCTATATCCACCACGGTTGGCTTGCGCATGGATGGGAAGTTCTGAGAACTCGCGCTAGATTTTGTTCAAGGCAGGCCACTTCCCTGTTTTCTCTTTGAATTCGTAGGTCCGGACCGCGACCCCAAATCCAAGTCACGTAAATAAATGTTTGGTGGACTTGTGGGCAAGTAGGCAACAAAAAAAATGTAATCTTTACATGTGTTCTTCACATTGTAGGTTCGGGCCACGCCCCCGATTCAAGTCACGTAAGACCTGTAGACACGTAGGCAACATTCAAAAAAAACCTTTCTCGGATTATGTTTAAAGATGCGACAGACTAGTTCTTTGTGTGTCGTAGGTCAGTGCCGAATGAACTAACATATTAATTCTTCAGATCTGCATATCTCTTGCAGCAGCAGGGCTTCATCAGGATATTTATTGTACTCGCAATCAATATTTTGAGGTTAACGTAACCAAAGGTGACACACAGACACATCGAATTGCTATCAGTTCAAGTTGTAACATAAACATTACATTATTACAGTACCAGCTCTAATTTCGAGTTAGTTATAGTTTGCAAGTTGAAGTAGGAGTAGTTGCAATTTGAAATGGAAGTAAAAATCAGCAAGCCCTGCTCGACCTCGAACCTTTGCAACTTTTGATCAGACATAGCATCACAAGGAGGCTTTTCAGTCCAGGTGGCTTCTTTGCTCATTCTGGTATCCTCTCACGAAAATGAGTAAAGTCCCAAGAGCTTCTTCATTCAAAGCGCGGCGAAAAAGTGCTCGAAAACAATCAACGTCGTTACGTGATTCAACCAAGGAAGCAGCCAGGAGCAAGGCCCAACAAAATGCGACCGCCAACAAGAAAACTGGATTTGAGTGTAGTACGGCTCCCGGAGGACCCCCAGTATACCCCTACCAGAAGCCGAAATGGTGGGTACCTGCTTTCGGCTATTTACCAGTGATAATCGGTGTCGCTTTGCTGTCCCTTGCACTGCCCGCATCATTTTTCATGGAGATCGTTTTTCTTCACGCGTTTTTATGGGCAATAGGCGCAGTATTCTTCATGAAGCTGGTGTTGTATTTCACGTGCGCGGACGGGGAGGACTTCAACATGGTACTGTTGTACGGATTTTCAATTCGTTTTTGTTATTAAGTTTCATGTACATGTTCGTGTGTTGCTGTTTGTTTCTTGCTTGTTGTCTCAATTTTTGAAATGCAAAGAATAATCGGTGACGGAGCCTACTTGCTGGATGCTCTACAAACAAGTACGCCTCGTATATACACTTTATTGCAGCTCGATCCACGCGACGGAAGCAGTCTCGCGTGGAGTTTTAACGTCGCGTGTGGACGATCGGCGGCGTATGTCACTTTTCTAGTATTGTGGTTTAGTTCGTTCCTGTTTCCGACATCGGAATCTTCTACTTTGGGGGAACTCATTACAAGACGCAGCGCAGCCTGGGCACGACCGAAGGACGCTGAGGTGGATGTGGCGACCTACTGCGAACGACACGCGAGTACGAGTTCTTACAAAGAAGATGGCTCAGTCGCAGTGGCCTGGAGCGTGATAGAACGTCCATGCCAGTACCTGGACGAGCTGCCTCAATTTTCCGGGAAGGCCTTTTCGTGGCCTTTTTCGTTTTCCGGCGTGACCGATTTCGTGCTACGAAAATACGCAGTCTCGCATACCATGCTATTAAAACCTGGAGAGGGAGCAATACCATCGTTGTCATCGATTGCTGACGTGGCCACTAGCGATGCGTACCAGCGCTTCGAGGTCACAGCCTTTGCGCTTCTCATCGGGCTCATGCTGTCAGATACCTGGACCTACTACAAAGTGCCCAGGCTCTACCATGACACCACGCTTATCCTTCATCACATCGTGTCGGTGTCGGGTCCGCTTTGCGCGATCTGGTAAGCATCCTTTTTTGGTTTGTTGAAATCGTGTGGCAATGTGTATGGAACGTGTAGGAATATGTAGGTCTGGATCACCTCGAACTCACTGGTCGATACCTGAGCTTCACTGGTTTCTTTTGATGGTATTTTGAAACTCAGTTTTTAGTCTTTTTCTTGCTCCACTCTCAGGACGAATTGCCGCGGTCTGATTTTTCTCGCTTTCGTTGTTATCGTTGCGGAGGCTGGTACGTTTCTGTATTGTCTCGGTTGGGTCAAGCGAAGCGATCGGAAGTGGAGCCAAATAACGCGGTTGGCTTTTCGATACGGTATGACACTTTCGAACATGGGCATGGCTGCTTGCTGGATTTCGTTTTTGTGGTGCAATTCCCCATGCCCACCTGTACTAACAACGCTGGTTTTCAGTGCGGCAATCTGCGGCCTTCTCCAGGGGCGCCAGCAGTTTATGATCGACAGTTGTCGGAAGTGGGCTAAGCTTAAGACTAGCTGAAGCTGAAAATATGATTGCATAAAATAGTACAGTCGAAGTAGTCTTCTCCTCGTATACAGGTACTTGAGAAGTCAAAGTACTTTATAGAAGTTACTTTAATTCATACATAGTGCTCGTGACGTGAATGGTTATGGTGTCAAACATGATTGAAAAACACTCATATTTTTGAAGTCATGTAAATGAAATTGAAATTTAGAAAAATTCCGTGTTGTATGCTGAGCTAAATCACCCCCCTCTTCCCATGAATCTGCTTATTTCCCCTCCTCATAAGCATACCTACGGGACAAAGTTCCTCAGTATGTGGTGTCATGCATAGTATAGATACCTCTTCGCTTTCATCTTTCCATGAATACATGCAAACTTTCAATTCATTTGTTGTAAATCCGGATGGTTCGCATATGCATTAAAGCAGATGCAGGGATAGTGTAGTTTTCGTAGTTTCCTCTGCATACTGAAGATTCACCAATAATATGTGCTTTGTAATTTTCCATGCTTATATATGATAATGCTTTCCTTTTCATCCTCCGACATTTCTTCTATCTTAGTCTCCCCCAAGTAGATTCCTGTGCTAGGTAGAAAGTACCCGCAGTGTCCACGAGGACATCCAACCATCTGAAGAACAAGGGCCACCCACGTTGCGCCAAAGCTTGCTCGTGCGCGCCACGCACCACATGCATATGATCTAAACAGATTCTATTCCGTGGAGGACCGTTTGTCCGTGTTTCCGCGATTGCAGTTTAGTAATACGAGAGCATAATTTGTGTGAAACACGAGTTGATCGCTCCTGGAGCAGCGCAACCCTGGCAAACGGAACATTCGTCGAGGTTCCATGTGTGTTCGTCCCACGACTGGATTCTGACATCTTCGAAAACTAGCAGGTTCGTTACCAAAAAAAGACTCTTCTATAACGAAGTACTATCCTCAGCCTCAAAACCGCAAAACGGAGACAAGGTGTGGATTAAACTACTACGTCAATAAAATAGATTTTTATCGTCTGATGATGTTTGATGTAGTCCGGAACAAGCCTGATTTGCCATAATACACCTGCATGACTACAAAAATGTGCTACCTCTAGGACGAGGGAGTAAAAACTGCAAGGACGAGAGTGATTCTTTTGAAGACGAACACGAAAGCAAAAGCTTTAATGTTGTTAGCATGATTAGAATTAGAAACTGTGATTTTTATAGGAAGGGCAAGGCGACATGAAAATGGAAGTTGCGTGCCGGCCTTCACAGCCACTCGACAGGAAAGCGCTGTGCTTCGTCCCTGTGATGGCTTCTTGCGCCTTGCAGCCAAGCATGACGAACCCGAAGATCTTCGAATGGCTACAACAGCGATCAAACTAGAAGACAAGGATATCTTGTTGAGGCCTTTCACAAGATGAATTGACACGCAAAGAACAGTCGATCCGTTGGAGATGCAAGGCTCGATAATTCCACGCAGCAGCGGCCCGCTGCAATATGCGTCGCAGCAAGAGGCGAGCGGATCGTCTTCGCGGAGGGTGTTCGTGGATGGCGGTGAAACCTATGAAAGCCCTGAGTCGTCACTGGAGTATTCCAATAGCCGGAGCCCACTTCCGAAGCGGCATTCAACGAGGAGAGAAGATGGCGTCTCAACACTGGATATACAAGTCCTGTCATGCAGCTCTGGAAGCTATCGGCGGAGCAACGGCAAATCAGCGTCGACAAAGAAGTGGAGCCGCAGTAAACTAGGGAAAGAGCATTACGCACAGAAACTGGTAGAGAGGAGCTACCATGGCTGGTTACTCGCAGTCGTGCGCACGTACGATTCGCTCTGTCAAGTGGCAGCCTCCAGGAGGGAGAGAAGTACTGCGACTTGGCTCTGGGTAAATAGAAGATTTAGATTCCATTTCTTAATTGTGCCCTCTTAACCTCGTGAGTTCATCATGCGCACTAGAAGCAGGAAAGTAAGAACGATCATTTTTATTTTTTCATAGTGACAAACACAAACTCGCCATTTTTCCATGCCGCCCGTGCAAATACAAAAAGAAACTCCTGCATTCTTATGCTGTCAGTTCTTCACGAGCTGTGGATGCGTTGGAAGGAAGCCTACGCACAGCAGACGGCGGAGGTACTGGCGGATGCACAGCGGACGTTCGCGTTGCAACAAAGAATGCTGAAGCAGTGGTCGGACGAGATCGAACGCATGCGTCGCACACGGTTGCAAGAGCGGCTGCGCGACCGGGAACATAAGCAAGTAGTTATGATCCCTGATAGTGCAAAGATGAGCATTGATTCTCCTGGTCATGCTCATGATCTTGACAATGCCGCGTTGTCGCAACATAAATCTAGCACAGGACCACGACCGTTGTCGGCAGATCAGAAGGTAGCTCCTGCGAAAGATGACACAAGAAATGCGAGAGTTGCAGTGCCGTCAGCGCGCAAGAGTCTCGAGGAGCGACTTCGCGAAAGCACTGACTCTTTGTTAGCGAAGTATGATCTCATCGAACCTGTGCCAAAGCACGAGAACAACTGCAACGCGGAAGTGCAGGAAGGAAAGAAGGTCGAAAAGAATTTCACTTGTGCAAGCCTTTCGGTATCGGCTTCAAGCATAGCAAAGAGCAGTACCGAGAGTAGGCAGTCTTCAGTCCGGTGTCTTTCTGTCCCACTATCCGACCTCTCGCCGTTTTTACGAGCTTCCGCGGTATCGAATTCTGCCACGCTTTTTGATCTCTCGGCTTCGAGCGTCCTTTTCCGGGACGCAGACGCGGACGCTCTCGCGGTCGTATCGGACAGAGAATCAGCGAAAAGCCTGCTTGAATCCGTTTACCGGAGTAGTCTAGAGTGGGCAAAGTCGTCAGCTAATGCAGCGCTGACACTGGACAGTCGTGAAGGAGGATCAAATCTCGATAATCTTCATGTGAACTCGACGACCGAGGCCGCCACAAAAAGTAGGAGCGCGGCGTTTAGCGCGCGTGTTGGGCGTTTGCAGTCCCTGCTTTCATCAGCTGTCGAGCAGCTTCCGGCACCGCAACAGAGGCAAAAGCTGGTTTTCTCCGCTGAGGACGGCACCCCGATGGTAAACGTTCGGTGCTTGGAAACAATTCTACAAAGCGCTGGGGACGAGGCAGGAGGTCCAAGGGTAAACACAGCTGGAGCAGGAGACAACTGCATTCCCAAGCGAGATGCAGCAGACGCCACACGCACACGACGGGCAGAAGTGGCTGGTGGGGATGGACTAGGCGGCGCATACAAGTGCAGCGCTTCATCTGCCTCGTCGCTCACTTTTAGTGTCGACGGCAGCTTACACTTGGCCGGCGACATCTCACGGTGGCGGAATTATGCAGTCTCACCGCTGCCACAGATTCAAGAAGAGAGAAACGAGGCACCAGAACTAGAAGAAGGGCGTCGCAAGTACGGTGAAGACGACAGAGAAAGTGGAGTTGACGCAGCGAAAGAAAAAGCGGAAAGCAACAATCTCAATGAAGACGGGGGTTTTGGCAAACAAATCCGCAGTGTGCTGGAAACAACAAGACGCAACATTGAGCTCCTTCGGCAGCGCCGAGTTGTGGAGTCACCTAGCGGTCTGGCTTCGCTTTCGGTTCCACCGCCGTTGGTTCAACATAATGTTGCTAACACAGCCACTTCTAGTGCGACTGGTACGGGACCCGACATCTGCAATTACGCACATGAGAGCACACTGCTATCTGACAAAGTGAATTCCAAAGGCGCGAGCGTTCTTGTCGAGAAAGACGATGAAGAAAGTGCAAGTGCGGATGTTGGCAATGTCGAGGAAAGGAGGCGGAGGGCAGATGATGCTTTACACGTAGAACGGAGTCCAAACTGCGGGCTCATTGGAAGCCCGTCTTGCCCTGACGTTAGCGACGCGGAGGAGCTTTTGGGGAAGAATCATAGAGAAGCGATATCGAGCAGGACAGCAGTTCCAGAGCTCTCCAGTTCACCAGCGCCAGCCCTACATGAGCGCCTGCTGATCAGACATGACGCCACAGGCGATGCACCTTCGGAAGCCGTTCCAGACGCTGACTCGACTCCAGTATCACAACCAAGCTCGCCACGAAGCGACACAGCCGGATCACTCCAGAGGGAAAGTAGGAAATCTCTACTTGCTGAAAGCAACAGCGAGCGAGACGAGGAGCAGCCAGTTTCAGATCCACGTGTGAAGAGAACCAAAGAGGATCACGTAAATGCTGGCAATGAACTCGCAGAACATGTCGCGGATGCAACGGACGGCGATACTGGGCCTACTTCGCAGACAGCACTCTTGTCGTCGCCAACTAAGGTTATACTCGAAAATGAGTCAGCTAACATGATCGGGACTGCTCGAAGCGAAGAGCGCTTGATGTTGCTGGAGCATCTTGTTGACATGTATCGAGCGGAGTTTGCGAAGAAGTCATTTTATCGTTGGGCCAGGAACGCGAAGACCCTACGTCGAGCGCGCGAAAGACTGAGTACAGCCAAATGCCCACCTGACGTTGTAGAGGTGGTAGCCAATAATAGACTGCACCAAGTAGAATCCAGGCGACGGCAGAGCAGAGAGCCTACACCTACAGATGAGATGCGAATAGCAGCCGTCAAGGAAAGAACTCGCAGAATTGTCGTGAAAGCGCTCCGGCTAGTTTTTCGTCGTTGGTCTCGCGTTGTGCAAGACGTTAGGTCGCGAGATAAAAGCCTTCTTGGTGCCGCTCGCTGCGTGCGTCTTCGTCGGTTTTTCCATCGGTGGCATGCGGTTGCAGAGTCGGCAGCTGCGTTGCGGTCGGTGCTTCTTGAGCGGCAGATGCTCCGCGATGCACGTCTGCGTGACCGAGTCGCGCTAAGCTGGAGGGAACTCACTCTGCGGCGGCGGAAGACGCGTGACCGCGGCGTATGGTGGTCCGCACGTCGCAGAAAGCGCTTGGCACGGCAACTCTTAATTCGGTGGGCGGAAAGTGCTGAGATCGCAATCTGGCATCGCGAAGTCGTCGCCACTGTCTGCGAGATGCGATTCCGTAGGCTCCTCACATTCTGGCGCGACTACGCAGCGAGGAAGAATACCCAGCGCAGCCTCTTGGAGGAACACGACGCGGTCCGCCGATTCCAGCTCGTGCGGCGCGTCATGGACGCGTGGCAACGTCGCCTGCATATCCGCAGGCTTTGCGTAACAGCTCTTGATCAATCACACAAAGCACGGCTGCGACGATCGCTTGATCGGTGGCTGCGATTCACGTTTGTGGGTGCGCGGTTACGGCATAAAGACGCGCATCGACGAAAAAACCTCTTGGTGACGTCTGTAGCTCGGTGGCAGCAGTTTGCAACAGCCTTCCGGACAGCAGAAGAGCACGGGCGAATGCGGAATACAAAGCTGGCTGTTCGAAGCCTGCGAATTTGGTGTCGGTACGCTGTGTCAGCGATTGCGCTGCGACGTGCAGCTTTCACTGTGTTCGCGGCGCAGATGCGCTGTGAAATATCTTCATCACGGCGCCTGCGAGAGGCGGAGAAGATATGGTGGCGCAAACATAATAAGCTGAGCTTCAAACGATGTGTAGAGGCCTGGAAAATCGCGTGGTTTGGCATCCTGTTGTCAGCGCCGAAGCCCTGTCTGGCGGATGAAGGCCACGCCGCGGAAACCGCCATACAACTGCACGGCGGAAATTCCAGCCATTCTGCCCTCATTTCTCAGTCGAGAGTCGCTACCTGTAAGCATGAAGACGGGTTTCTCTCTGAAACATCGTCAAAGGTCAACATCTCCACAAGACGGTTGCCGCGACGCTACAAACACATGCTCCTGCGCAAGTACTTCGCAAAATTTTGGGCTGCTCCTCTACTCCTATCGCGACAACGGGCTAGCACTTGCTTTCTTCGGCCTTTTTTTCGGAGGTGGAAACGTCGACAGGCGGTCAAGCAGCGTGTTTTCTTAGCTTGGTGCCTGCATCTGACTGACATTGCACGCGATCGGCTGCGCCGCTCTTTTGTCTTTGTTCACTGGCGCTGGGCGTCCAGAAACGCGAGGAAGTTGTATTCGTCAACAGACGCAATAACACCGTTATCCGAGGAGCCACGAAGAAAGTTCGACAGGCGTCGTGGGGTTATAGATTCCAGCGCTTTTGCAGCTGTCGCATTGCAGCGCAGTGTGCTTTTCGAACCATATCGCAGTATGCAAGAGCAGGCGGCCATCACGGACGGACAAACTCCGCTCTTGTTGTTCAGACAGGCGGAGTTCTTGCCAGATGAGCCGGAAACAAGTGCGATTGACCCCATGCACTATCCAGAAAGCAACCCTATCGACAGTGCGTTGTGTCATCAGCGCTTCTCAGCGGATGGTCATATTGCCGACAGAGCTGCCGGGGATAATGCAATAACGGGCATAGCTGGGATTGAACGATATGGGGACGACAAGAAAAGCGTTCTTCAAATTGATGGCGTGAACCATGATCGACGCGGATGTTGGCATCAAGAGGAGTTACAATCGGATAACCGTGGCAGTGGCGGGCCGTCGGCTCTCGCGCAATCTCATCTTTTTCTCGCTGCACGAGCGCTGTCAGAAGACTGCGCTAGTGTTGTTGTACGTGGAGATTTCTCAGCGCCCCCTTCGTCACGACATCACTCAGCATGCTGCGAGCAAGAACCCAAGGATGGAGCTCAGAGCAGAATGTCTGCGGCAAAAGGGCTGCGCTACAGCAAGAGACGAGACGACAGGCTTGTGGCATCAAGTTTCGTCCACTGGCGTGAGGATGTGGCGGAGCGTAAGCGTAAATTGGCTGCTTTCCTACAGCGACGGGAGCATCAGGAAAGAGAGTCGCGACTGGCACGCGTCGAGAAGAAGGCACGACTGGTAGCGCATTTTCGTGCTCGACGACGCCGACTGAAAGAGATCTACTTTCGTGATGTATGGCGTGACGCCTATATTCGTGGATACAAGGCTCGCACCCAGCTGGCAGACAATTTTGCGAGTTCGACGCTTCGATTGGGAGTGCTTAAACGCTTTTTTCGATGCGTATGGAAGGAACTTTTCATCGAGCGATGGAAGACGTGGAAGCACACCATCAAGGATTTCGCGATTCGGCGACGTGAACGGTTTCTCGTAAGCAGCGTGGCTGTGTGGCGCCACCATGTTGTCGACGCTAAGGAATTTCGCACCTCGGCGGCCGAGAAAACAGCTACCATCTGTCTTCAGCAGTTGGGGCACGCTTTTTGGGAGTTCCGAACACGTGTTGCCGACAAACAGCGGGCTCGCTGTTGTGAGAATAGTGCTGCGGATTTTCGCATGGCTCGTTTGGCGGACAAAAGCATCCGGGGTTTCACTTCGAATGTCGATTTCATGCGGCGATGCGCCGAGGCTGATTCCCGTTTTGAGGCGAAATCAAACGCTTTGATGCAACGCTGCCTTATTGATGGTTTTCAATTCTATGTGGAAAAGCGGCAGCGCTGTCGTCGTGCGGCTACAGTTCTTCAGGCATCGCATAAACAAAGAGTCCTTTCTTTCTGTTTGCTATCAGGATGGCGTGTGCACTTCGGTTTTCGGCGGAAGGTGCAAGAGTCGAACCTACGTCGCCAAGCTTATTGGTTTGCTCTGTTTCGGAGACAGGCCGCGCACTCGCGGTCTGGGCGTGCGTTCCTTGTTCGTTGGAATCGCAAACGGAAATTGTCTGCTTTTCGTGCGTTGGCATTTTATCGCATGGGCGTCCACTTCGGGAAGAAGATCTTTTTCGCGTTTTGGAGGGATTTGGTGGCTGAACAGCGTCGGCGCGCACGCGTGGCTCTCGAGTTCGCGCAAGCCGTTGCGCACGCCGAAAACCTGCGAAGACGACGGCAGACGCGTCTGCTCAGCTCTTGTTTGTTGGGCTGGAGTCGTGACTCCTTTTTGCTATGGCACACGCGCCGCCTGGTGCATACGCTCACCCGGTTTCCGCTGCGACTGGGGTTTTGTGCCTTAGCAACGAGGCCGAAGATCCTGGGAGCTGCGAGGCTAGCTGGTGTCGTACGACGAATTTTGCTCGGCGTCGCGTGGAGTCGATTATATGCAAACGGTGTGTGCGTGGCGTTCGCGCGACAGCGCAAGTTGCGCGACGAGCGAAGCGTCCTACGCGCTTGGCGGCATGTACTCTGCACTGAGATAGGCGCGACGACTGCTTTGGTCCGAAGCCTTCACCGATGTATTCTGGCGCTCTCACTTCGCCGGATGCGTGCTTCTGCCACCTTTTTCGCGGAAGCAGATGCAGTGGCCTCTTTACTAACCAATTCACGACATTTGAGCCACGTTTTTCAACGCATGTGGAAACCACACTTTCTCCGTGAGCGTCGATTGAGGCCAGCATTCGATTTCTGGCGCAAGTATGTAGTTTATCGTGAACAAAAACGGAAAATTTCATTGCTGCTCTTCTTCCAGAGGGCACGCGAACGCCAAGCATACCTTTTTCAGCGCCGTCTGCGATCAGACTTGGCGCGTGGAATGTACCGCCGAAGTTGTATGCGCAAGTGCCTACTGGTTTGGGGCTCCTGCAGGCGATCGATAGTGGACGTGCGCCAGTCGAGTGATGTGTGGGATCGAACGCGACCGCTGCAACTCACGCCGCGACGCAGTGTAGGAGAGGGCGCAAAAACGTCTGTTCCTGCGACAAGCTCAACAGTATCATCAGATGTAGTTCGACGGAGAACCGAGACAAATCCACGGACGAGTCCTCGTGGTGTATCAGAGAAGCCAAAAGTAGCAGTAGCCGGGCCAGCACCCGATGAGGATGACGGTTTATCTCCAAAGCCAATCGAATCCAAAGCGGTCCGCCTTCAGCGCAGAGAGGCAGACCAGCGTGCTGATCAACAAAGATTCCGGAGTAGTGCATCCGTGTCGTATTTTGATGCGCTTTTAACCCGCAGCATTAATACGGTCATGGGTAATCACGCGTGTCGAAGTAGCAATCAAGCAGAGGAGCGACAGCATCATGCCTTCCCTACTTCGTCTGATAGGGCGAGAAAATCGACAAGGGCTAGTATTGTAGAGTTTGTTCGTGATCCAACAGAATCTTCCCAAGTAGCTAAAAAGAACATCGCGACAAAATTGGACTCTCGCTTGGTGACTGAGCCGATTTTTACAGTTGAGTCTTCTACTGCTCCCCCGACTACATCCCTGGCGGCAGTGTTCGAAACGCCTGCCGTGTGTGGCGCACCCGATGCGCCGACTGGCAACGAGGGGCTGTTGAGACCGGCGGCTTTGAAGGCGACCTCGTCTTCAGCAGACGAATGTTTTCGAATTTTTCGAACGGCCACGCCACCAAGCGGCTCACTGCATAACCAAGACTCATCGACACCATCAATGTCGCCGGATGTTGGATCGAGCGCTAGTATGCTGGACCTTTCTTTATCGAGTTTCACGTCTATCAACGACTTCGCCCCTTCGTTGCTGCAATACAGGCCAAAGGTGCGAAGAATTCCCCTTGCCGGCGACCCAGCTGCAAGTTGCATGTCAGGTGCGTCTGGATCGAAGTCGGCCTCGCCGTCGTCCTCTACTGCGGTGACACCAGTGCTGTCATCTCCAGCGACGTTCGGCTCGTTTCGACTCGCGTCACCGCCAGTAGCGCCATCGGAGCCATCTTTCGATCCAAGTGCCTCGCTGCAGCTGCGAAACTCACGCTCTTTGCCATCGACCACGACAACCGTATTAAAGGAGCAAGGTGATACTAGCATGAACCTTGATGCCATTAGTGCAACATTGGGTAGGCAGCGGGCTGGCACGAAGAATGAGATGTCCCTCCCTGCCAGCCCAATTGGCGAAGCTGTCTCTGGTGAAAATGCGGGGGCGCAGCTTGACAGAAGGAAAGATGGCAGGACAGCCAGTGGCAGTTCCTCAAGGTCCTGTGCGTTGGAGCTGCATTCTCGTACTTCAGGTGCGTTCACATTGCTGGAGGAAGCCCAAGTATCACAGCCGACGTTGCCAGGCGACTCATTTGCAGGAGGATCCTCATTGGATCTTTCCTTAACATTCTGCGAGTCCAAGGAGTCCCTGGTCTTTCGCGACGGAGGGGCGCCTGCTGTTGGTAGCACTACATCTACTTCCTGTGTCGGCGAGCACCAAATGAGGGAGAAGCACACTGTCAGGAGGAGTTGCAGCCCTGCTCAGGAGGCTCCTCAGGAGCCACATATTGAAGATGAGCGTCTCTTGATTTCGTCAGTGGATGGGACGATTCCATCATTGGCGTCGCCTGTGATTGGCAGTGATCAGCCACCGCATCAAAGCAGGAATTTCACTCCAGGCCAAGGACAAAAAAAGCGTGGAGCGAATCCTTTTTTGAAAAGTCCCACGCTGCTAGCTGCTCCCGACCTTCGCGCCAGTTGTACCTCCCTCGCCAGTGTGCTGTCTTCGTCGCTAGCTTCCTCGACAATTTCTGGAGTAAAAACAGGACTTGGCAGCGCAGACTTTCCAGATTTGCTCCGCAGCTCGCCAGAGAAGGCATTGCTGGGAAGTGGCCACGTTGCAGGCTCGGCGATGCAGGATGAGAAGACTTCGTTGTTGCGGAAAAGCCAACTGTGGGACCAAGTCCAAGAAAGACAGGGGTCACCTCTCCATACAGAGATGGAGGGAAACATGTCAAGAAGAGAAACTTCTCGTGGAAACAGTCTTCTCAATTCTTCGCTACAGGATATCAGCAGTCTGCGGAAGAGTTTGCGACCAAAGCCCGCGGAAGATGGGAGGTCACCTAGTTATGGTTCGTCGAGTCCATCGCAGAAAGACAGGAGCGAAACAGCGCAACAAACTGCATGTAGCAGTCGTCGCGCAGACCAGGGGAGCAGAGAGAACGCGGTTAGTAGCGTGGCAGTGACTGCGGTGTCATCAAACAAGGAAAGCAGTCTTTCTTTGAACGTGCGAAGCGGTACTGCTAGTGGCGCGGTTTCGAGTGGAGCAGATGGCTTACCGGGATCAAATCAGAGCATACAACGAGTTACCGCAACAGGGTCAAATTACGATCCAAATTTGCTTCGTGATACCTCGTCAGCCCCAGATGCTCGACCAGGTAGTTCTCCTGCAACAGTTCGAGCTGTCGACCAGGAACAGGCGCCAACCCTGGTAGCCCATGCGCCACGGTCCACATCACCAAGAATGGCCCGGAGTACGAGAAGGAAGCGGAATAAGTACTACGATTTCGCGCGAAAGCGTAGGAATTTTTTCTCGAGTTCTTGCGATAGCATCCGTGAAGAAGAAGAGGACGAGGAGGATGAAACTGTCGGATCGATTGACAACTTTTCCCGGAGATCTTCCTTCTCACCGGCTGGCGCGCTCTACAGAAGTAGCTGGAATCCGCGAGGCTCGTCCGTCTTTAACAATAAAATACCACCTGGGATGAATCAGCAGCAAGCGGAAAAAAAGGACTCGACGGTTACGCCCAGCCATATCGCATGTGAGCATCAGTCGGACTCGGATGTCGGGAGGAGAGATGGCTCAGTCACTGATACAGGAGGCGGAAGCTCTACTCCGATTGACTCTACTGGGCTCGGACAACAAAAGCCGCCTACCGCAGGTGGAACGCAAGACAGTGGCTCTTCACCAGACGACGGCACTCTTGCACGGTATTTTAACACTTTACCTTCTTGCAAACTATTTTGTGGTACTGTGATTTTTAGGCCTTACTTTCTTGGGCTGGCACTGGCTGACTGTTGTCAATATGTTCACCTTCATTTTCGTTCTCCTACTTGCCCTTGCTTTTCGGCTAAGAATTTTTCTTCAAAGACAGGTCCTCTTCGTCAACGCCAGTCTCTCAACCTGGCAGCGTTTGTGCAAGGGACGGCCCGCTCCCCAGGAGCAACACGACTGGGTCGATGGCTTCAGGCCGTCCAGTGGCAAAGAAATTCCTGAGCCGAAAGCAGGACACCCCGCGACCAAGAGATCCGAACTCGAGCGGGTCTTCAACCGGCATGTCAGGGGCAATGGAGAGCCGTGATTCTCTACGGATCCTACTAGAAGCTGAGAGAAAAAAGAGTTACTTGGGTCTAGCTACCTCATCGCCGGCGTCGTCCCTCTTATCCCCGGCCTCGCAACTGATGTCACCACCTACAACCGGGCACTCTTCGTCTAGTGAGCCAGTTCCAACAACAGCAGAAGTCAATGATGTTGTTGTTAAAAGATCAGAAGTGTCTTTGCCCAGAGCGGCACCTGGAAATGAGGAGTTTCAGCAGTCTACTGAGGAAGTCGAGCAGCAAGACCAGCATAAACAGCCACCTTTTTCAGACACAGCTCTCAGAAAAGAAGATGGTCGTGGAGCATCAAGTAGCAGCAAGCGACCACATCATGTGCCATTCTCTCACGATCCACAGGGCAGTGATGCGTCGCCCTCGGTGGTTGTTGTCGATGAGATTCGAAGTCTCAGTTGTTCTTTCCAATCTCGTGGTCGCTATGAGCGAGACGCTGGTGCTTGTGCTGATGAGTCTGAGGACTCTGTTGAAGTAGAAACCGACAAGCGGCTGAAGGAAGTAGCAGAGGCTGAGGCTACTTCTGACGTCATCAGCACTCGAGATGTGGATATGACTTTAGCTTCAGTAGGAGCTTCCGCGAACGTACGGGTTGTGTCACCTCTTGACAAGAATTCCGCACTGCAAGTCAATAGCGTTGAGGACATTAGTACTAGAAGTTCAAATTCTCCTAGGGGTAACGAGAAGCCCGCCTCCTCGAAAGATGATGAACAAGAAACGCAAGCAGCAGGTCTCCCTGGTGTGGAGAGTGACGCTGGGGGCTTCTGCAACTCCGTCGCCGAATTAGATCTTCAAGCGGAACACGAGACAGAGGACGATGACTCAGTTCTGATGGATTGCGATGAGTAAAGCAGTTTTTTCAGCACCATATTACTTTGTGCTAAGTAACGATTTAGAATTAGATCTTCTTGCGATCTTGAAGTTGAATTTTGTTTGTTGAAGTTATTGACCTTGATAGCTTCGTATCTGTTACCCTTCATTTGATGACTTCTTTTGTCGATCAATCACTGAATTGCAATTACGATTTTGCAAATGTAGCTAATTGAATTCGAAAGACATCGTACTTACTCTTGCTGTTGTCAGTCGTGTTGCTCTTGCTTAAATACTTATGCGTTCTTTGTCTTGTGGACGTGTTTGGTTAACTGTGTCCATTACCATTACTCTACCGCGTGGATTGCTATCGAACACCACTCACCACTCCTCCTATCTTTCAGAATGTATTTGATCTGGATCTATGTGAATGTTACAGTTGTACAGATAGGAGATAAACATAAACACGTCCAGTGGGCATTGAAGGACACCAGTTTTCAGGCTTTATTTCTGCATTACCTTTTCTAGAAAGCCCGGCCACCACCTTCCCAGAGCGAGACCTTCTATCAAGGTT
Source organism: Amoebophrya sp. A25 (assembly GCA_905178165.1). Lineage (NCBI taxonomy): Eukaryota > Dinophyceae > Syndiniales > Amoebophryaceae > Amoebophrya > Amoebophrya sp. A25. The sequence continues at coordinate 246,830 of CAJINU010000043.1, forward strand.
ACGCCTTGATGTTGACTTTGGGCGCGTGCTTCACTGAATCAACATGGAGTTGTGATGTTAGCCTATGTTGGAGGAAAGGGCAGGACCACTAGTAGAGCGTCCTAAGAGAACAAGATGAGGAGAGGAAAGATAAAGTCTCGTATAATTGAAATATAAGTGGTAATAAACAGTACTTGAAATATAGAGGACCCAAAATAAACAGTACTTGATTGATAGGTTCGGGGTGGAGGAGAAACATGATCAACGTTCCCCTCCAACACGGCTGAGCTCTTTTTGTAGAGGTCTTGCTCCAACTCCTCAACCTCATAGAAAGTATCCGTAAAAGTAAAAGTGTCCTGGGTCCATCACCTACTTAGGCTGTTCCTGCTTTTTTGTCCAAAATCGGTCTTGATCCTAGTTCTCGCGACTTCAAAGATCCATGTGATAAAGCCGGTGATCCATTGTCCGAGAATAGTATAAGATTAGATACAACTAAGAAGTAAGCATGAAGATAAAGTTCAAGTAATCACTACCTCCACACAAGAACACGCATGGTAAAGTAATCACTACCTCAACACCACACAAACATCTTCGACATCACCCTCCTAATAACGCAAAAAAGCACTGTAACGATAAGAAATGGAACGATTCTCCTCGTTTGGTTATGTAGGTGCATGCCAGACGGTTGGTCGCTGACGCCAGACGTCATTCGGCTACAGCCTGATTGTTGGATCGAGCATGATGTCGAAGGTTTGCGGCCCTGGCAAGCCGTATGGGCGTTTGTTGCCCATAATTTTGTTCAAGGTTTTGCTTCTGTGGATATGGGAACAGCACGACCTAACGAAGATATTGGAATTGGATTTGGAGGTGCGGAGGCCGAACGCACTGCAGTGCGAAGAGACCGCCCGTAAAAATGGTGGTGAAGAGAGCATAAGCGTACCAGGAAGAAGGTTGAGATTAGGGCACCGAGCGCGGACAAGAAGAGCGGCGAATCCTGAGCAGCATGAGTCCCACGCGCAGCGCCCACTGCCTGAGCGACCTGTTGGAAAACAGCACGAGACGGCTCTAGCACCTTCACAAGCATCAAGGCTCTCAATGAGTGGGAGAAGTTGCGTAAGAGAAACATGCTCAAGTGCAGCTCCGTCTGTGCGTGTGCTCTCGTTATTTGCACACGCTGTTAACTCCGCACCTCCAATGCCAAGTGGTCTGCCACCAACCTTGGAAGAATCCTTAGGGATCGGCAGTGCTTCAGCACGGCTTCTAAACGAACGAGGGGGCGTACCTTCATCTACTGACCAGAGTTCTGAGGGCGCAAGTTCGAGTAGAAACCTGGCCACATCATCGTCGATGGGTGGCGTCAGTTCTACATGCGATACCGCGGCCATAAACTACGACCCAAATGATGGCTGGTGTTCTGTATACGAGCCGCTGACAGCCTTTTATCCCAAACGGGTGTCACCCCATTGTGCCCAAGTGAAGTGCGAGTTGCCAGCTGGTTCAGGCGAATTCATTGGTGCCTGTCAGAACGAAGAATACATTCAGAGCCAGATCAGCTTCTGCAAATCTCGCGTTTGCTATGATGCGGTACTTCCTGGTCATGTGGCTTTTCAAAAGTGGACTCTTCATAACGAATTCTAGAGAATGGGCCATTCCGTCGCAAAATATCGTTACTCATCAACTAGGGAAGAACGCTATTCAGCAGCCATCCCTGCTGTCTTTCCACAAACTATGTATTTATCACTGCTCCAACGATCATTATCGAGCATCTCCTTCTCCATCGACAATTTTCTCCCCACAAGTGTGTTCCGCCGGCGCAATTTCAAGATATGGAGTGGACTTTGCGGGAGAAGGATCGCTTAGTAGAGGAGCGCTTTAAGGCTCTGGTGGAAGAGCGCATGCGAAAAGAGGTGAACTCGACAGTGGGCGTCGAGGTGCCGATGCTTTTCACCTACAACTCAGATTGCATTGAGGCCTTCAAGGATGCCCTTTGTTACCTCAACTTCCCCAAGTGCGGATGCAGACAGGAGTCGCTGCCCATGTGCAGGAGCGTTTGCACCAACTACTATGCGGGTACTACTAGTACTTCGTTCTGAACTGAAGATAGAAGGTCAATCAACATTAAGCTGCTGCTTTGTGCTACTGCGAGTTTTTATGTGAGGCAGAGACGCTCGTAAACTGCGACTGATCCCGCAGTGCTATTCCAGATTTATGATCGTTTCTACCCCCGTGATGGATATTTCCGGTCGTTTTTATTGAAGATTCGCCTTCTTAAGACGCGGCGTAAGCAAGCGTCGGGCCTCTCGAAGATTGAGGTCTGCAATCGTCTTTCTGCGTAATGACGTGATTTCTGGCCGATGATGGTCTCCGAATCGGCTGAGGTTGGCAACAGTGCAGGCGAAAGGAGGCGCCGTGATCAGTAGGACTTCCTCCTCCTACGCGAATAAGCCTCATATTCCTTTCGTTTTCATCGATTCTCCCTATGTTTTCTTGTTGGTCGTGTCTGGCTATATTCTGACGCCATGTAGTTACCATATTGGAAAATGAGCCTTCTTTGCCTGTATGTTGCCTTCCCAGGCGCCTTTCCCTGTGATCGTTTCGTAAAGGCTGCCGCGACTTCCGTCCCCAGGCTTGCCTTCTAAGCTGACGTCCTTTTCATAGGCTTCCTTCGCGTCCTTTTCGAATTTGCACACAGAGAGAAACTAGAGTAGACTCTTCGATCCAAAGAAAATAGAGGGGCGTCAGGCACTCTCATAGTTACCTCTACCCCCGTAGTGCATGTTTCCGCGCTCTTTTCTTAATGGACACCATTTTTCTGAACTATGTAATCGGACCTCCTTCGGGAGTCATCCGTTAAAATTGGAACGATACAGAGAAGATTAGCATGGCCCCTGCGCAAGGATGACACGCATAAATCGAGAAGTGTAAACAATTTTTTTCGCTATTTTGTCACGTTTTTCAGATCAAATTCAAACCTATGCATTTTGCTTGATCTTAATGCTCGTCCCCACTTCCACCCCTTATCGCACAATTCTTTCTTAAATTTCTCCACCTTCACATGTGGCAAATGTCAGCTTGCGGTGCTTCGACTCCGGACGACAGTGGGAATTACCAAGAGTGTGAAGATGGATTTATCCTCAGGTACGGCCTGTTTGCGTCATATTACGGAGCGCGCGAACGAAATGCAACTGACTTAAGCGCCATACGAGATGGCATACGGATTTCCAATTTTGTTGGAGACGGCATTCCCAGCCACCGACTTGGGACTTTCGTCGAGGAATGCCCGCAAACCAGTAGTGAGCGACGACAGCTTAGTGGGATAGATGGAAATGTTATGAGAACGGGCAGTACTTACTTATATTAAGGTAAACATCAAGATCAAGGCAAAGCCGGGACGGCCTTTTCACGTGCAAAAATATCTATATCGGGAATAAGTATGTATCGCTATTGGTAGGTGGCTGCGGGGTCGTGTGGATCCTGCTGAAGAAAATTTCGAGACAAATCAGAGGAAGAAGGGGAATTCGCGCATTCAGGCTAGGATATTGCTAACAATCCAGCTCTAAAAACGCCTCCTCGGGGGGAACAAGTGATGAGGATCTTTCATCGGAATCTGATGGTGACGCAACGAGGGGAGAAGATACCGTAGGAGACGGTATCAAGCCCAACACAATCCGCTTGGGCGCGCTGGAAGCAAATCGACGACGCCTGAAGCAGATGACTGAAGCATGCCAGGTACCTGATCGCAAAACTTCAAAGCATGTCAGATTGAAACTAAAGCCAAAACCGTGTGCACTTCAGTCTATCTTTGAGCTTACGATTGGATTGGTAAATGACATGCACTCTATGTAGTCTTTTATAGTTGTAGTATGCTATCATCTGCGATGCGTTGCATCACGTGGTAGTTCGGTTGCGCCTTCCAATGCAATCAAGTATGTATGTTGTAATATCTAAAAATTCAAAAATGGCACAATAAATCTGAAACCAGGAAGCATCTTTTGGGGACAACTCTGCGGTAGGTTCTGGCGTGAACGCGGACAATATGCAAGTATCGGCAATCGACAAACCGGAGGAGCCAACCTTGCTATGGACTTTTCTGGCACTGTGCGCACTCTTTCTCGCGATTGGGCTGAGCTACCTCTTCTCCTTTATAGACCCCTCGTTGGATCCAACACGGCGCTACCTCAAAATGGTCTGTATTCCGGTATAGTTTTCCTTTTCATCTATATTACTTACTTGCTTGTCTTTGCTTTTTTACGTGTTTTCCTTGCTTTACATGATAGCGTGACACCACGGATAACTAGAACTCGCTTTATCTACCAGTATTCCTCTGGGTCTTGTTATTCCTTCAGATCGCCTTTGCGGTAGTGTATTTCATCTTCGAGTATGTCCAGCAGACTCTTGATGCTGGTAAGGTGGCAAGTCCAGACGGAAAACCAGTGGTCTTAGCCTGCATTGAGGGGAAACAGCAAGTCTCAGGAAACTGCGCAAAGCGGCTTCGATGGCCTCAGCTAACACAAATGGCGTGCTCCACCATGTGCACGGGAAATGCTTTTAGGAAGCGTGCGGCAGTAAATTTGATGGCGTTTCTGCGAATTCTCTTCCTTGTAGGCGGAATGTGGTACTGGAGTCTCAGGAATAGAATATGCACTTCTCGTTCTTGGAGCCGTGCCCGTGAGAATAGGAATAGGAGTAGATCGTGGTTCTCATTGTCGAGGCCAGTGCCTTTACCAAAGGCCTCTCGATGTCGCCGAAAGAGCGACATCAAGGCACTAGAGGTAAGGACTGTAGTCCTCATGGGACGACATAACGAATCTCGGCCAAGCCATTTGAATTCAAGGACTCGTCCTGCTTCCACGCAAACCGATCGAACAATGACGACGTGAACAAACGCCATGCGCAGTTTCCTTATTTCAAAAATGCTGATGCTTTGATTCCAAAAATCATGACAATGACAATTTGTACTTACACTAATCAGACGTGCTGTAGTACCCGCGAGAAAGTGAAATTTCAACTGTGACTGGTTTGGTCGTCGCGTGCGCAACACATGATTTGAATTCGATATGGAATCATTATAGCACACTGTCGCTCTCCTACGGCCATATCGAAATGTGCACTTGCTAGCAAAGCACCTGAGCTCGTGTGTGATGCCTACTTTACACGGTACGAGCAAGAACTGTCGCACATTTCATGCAAGCTCTTGTCTATAAAAAAGTGAAAAAATCTTGTCGTGACATGGAATCTTGTCGTTGTCTTGACACTATAATATAGTGGTAGTGCCCGATATAAAATGAATGGTAGCTGCTGCTGCTCTTGTCGGCCTCCTTTTCCTTGAGAAGCTTGGCCATGGCCTCGGTTGATTTGTTTGACATCGCAAATTTCGTCTGCACCCACGCAGATGAGTCAGAAGATGCTTAGTGAAGCCCACCAGATCAAAAAGAAGGTGCGGAGAGGGCAGTACGGTAAAGAAGCAATTGTAACACGTACAGGATGTTCTGCGCCCACAGACGAGACGGCGGCAGCGTGGAAAGCGCAGATCGGTTCCACACGGGCGCGAATAAGGGACGACATGGGTGCAGTCGCTTCTAGAGGAAGCGAGGTTACCAACGCCGAGGAAGAAATACCAGGATGGTGAGCCTTCGTCTAGTAAAAACACCGAACAGAACATCTGCTGCTTTCACACACAAGAAGTAAAATAAAATAGGACGAGATCCATAGCATACGTAGGCGGGCGAGCTGACGCAGTTTTCGTTTTCGACTATCGGAGCTCTTTTCGTTTCGTTTCTCTCATGTCTATTCATTATTTGTTCATCAAAACGACAAATCAAAAAGCAACGTCCACGGGCAAGTCACCGCTCATAAAATTACCGATCATTTTTCCAAACGGCCACCTTGTAGGAAAAACCGAAAAATGTCCCGAGAATTGAAATCATTAAATTACGAGAGCAGATCCACGACACGAGTAGGATCTATAAATACAACACTGAGAGGCGATCGACGGGGTAGAAAAGAATATGGTCGATCAAAGTGGAGAAGTGAATTCAATGATCCACAGGCGCAGTGGCGGAGGTCACTCCCTCTTTTATATCTACCCGGCGCACAACAAAAATTTGGGTTATAAGTAAGTAGTTAAGCGTCGCATGTCGAAGAGCCTCGAGAAATGCACCCCGATGAAGTATCGACCTCACTGCGAAGGCCCATTGCTGGCAAAACTGGCGAGTTACGAATCCCATCGCAGGAAAATCGGTTGCCTTCCACCTTGTTGTAATTAAATGTTCGTATTGCGAGGAATTTAGACTCAGGTCGCAAAATAAACACCTTGTAGCTCTGCGAGGGTTATGTCCACATCAAAGCTCTAGCCCTTTCCGTGTTCGATCCTCTAGGGTTTAGCTCCTGTCTCTCGGGGTTCATCCGATAAGGTCCACCATTGTTCTACTTATGAGCCGTCGACTAATTTGCCCGTGGGGATTTGGCTCCAGCTTTTCTGCGGCGATGGCCGTTGTGCTTCATCGTCTAGCATTTTGAGGTGCCTGGCCGTTGTGCTTCAGGATTCTCGCAGGGTAATTCAATGTTCGTATGGCGAGGAATATAGACCCAGGTCCCAAAAAAAAAAAAAAATGTAGGAGGGTAGCGTGACTGAATGAATGAATGACCCAAGACACGTCTCCACTGCTTTGTGATACTCTCTCCTGAGATATAACGATCACAACCATAACTTGCTTGACTATAGAAAACACGAGAAGGAAAGTCGTTTGAAGAATTCGTAGTCTGATTAAAAGTTGAGGTTGACCACCAATCTCAAATTCAATCCTGAAAAATGATTACAATCCTTCGGACTACTGGGAGAGTAGATGAAAATAGAAGAGTGGAGCTTAGGTTGTTGCCCTGGAATTACATATGATCCAGGGCTCAGGGCGACGGTGCCCCCCCTTAGCGCAGGGGGGGCACCGTGCAGCCCCGGACCCTTTTTGCAGGCGTCTGCCGGGGGGGAAGGCCTCAAAAGGGGCCCCCGGGGCCTTCTTCGCTCCCTCCCAGCTACCTGGCTGGACCCTGCAGACCTCCGATTGAGGTGGAAGGCTTCGAAAGGGGCCCAAGGGACCGCCTCCGCTCCCTTCCAGCTGCCTTCCTGTGCCCTACATGCCTCCGATATGCTTCGCCGCCGCAGCAGTGCGCCGGTTGTGGAAGGCCTCCGTAGGCGACAAAAGGCGGGGGGCTGGACCCGCTGAGCCGTGCGGCCTGTGCCGTCCGGGCCCTTGGTCATCGGCTTGCTTGCTCTTGAGACCGTGGCCGCCTTCGGCGGCTTTTTACCCCGGAGACCTCCAGCCTGCGAGGGTCAGCAGAGGGCAGGAGGCCCCTGAGGAACATGCAGAGAGGCGCAAGGGGACGCTCGCGCCCAGTTTTGACGCCTTCCACCATTAGAATCCGCGAAAATCAGCGCGGAAAAGAGCGCGCGAGCGCCACCGCAGACCATACCGCAGGGGGGAGCGCCGTGCAGCCCTACAACATCTATAGGCTCCGCCTCATCTTGAAACGTTGGCCAAGCAGCAAGAGCTACTACATTTCATACAGATAGGCACAATGCTTGTTATTGTTTTTCCCTTTCTTGTTCTAACGATAACGACGGGGACTGTATTTTTATAGGATAAACCCTAAATAAAAATATACCAAGACCATCCCTAGACACCATCAGAAAAATTTAGATCAACATCTTGTCCGCCAACGAAGTCATCATGTCGATGTCAGTGTCGCAGGCCCGCGAGCTCTTCCAGAGCCTAAGCGCCGAGTCGGTGCCTATCGATACAGGGCCTGTTGTGAATAGGGTTTTCAAGAAAATTGCCCTAAAACATCACCCCGACAAATGCACTGATGCTGGGAAAAAAAGCGAAAGAACGGAACTGATGAAGCAAATCAACTCCGCGAAAGATGTCTTAGATGCTTACTACGCAAATAAGAGCAAGGATTCGGCCCCGGTTGGTCGTGATCAGTCGCATGAACCGCAAACCGATGTTGGCGAGGAGGATGGCTCTATGTCGGGTGCAGAGGACGTGTCAGACAATGACAGCGACTGTTACGAGGAGGACGATGAAGCCGGTCCGCAACACGGTAACCACTATTATTGGTCGGGGTTCGGATTCGGGAATGCCTCCCATCGCCACAATAAAGCGGCTGGCACGGGATGGCGCGATGCCAACTACACTAAGTCATCGGATGAGGAGAATAGTACTCTATTCGCAGACTTCTTGTTTCGCTTCACTCCCTCTGGCGTTCTGAAAACGCGTGACGAATACGCTGCTGAGATTCCGTTGAAGGACTTGCCGACGAAGTGGACCACGCAACCAATGTCAGAGTATTGTCAGCAATTTCTTCCTCATTTGCTCGAAGAAATGCGCACCGAACTGCAGGAAACCCTGCACACTGTGCTAGACGCCCCCGATCTGAAGAGTATGCGTGCTCGGACAGAAGACTCGACATTCGTGGATCTGCGGCTCAGTGAAAAGGAGATCTTCCCAGTGCAAGGTAACGATTCTGGAACTCGTCTTTGGATGCTTAATATAGGAAAGGGCATCACCGTCGACTCAGATTTACGAGCCGGTGACTTTGTCTTGCTCATTCCGAAAGCTCATGCTAAGTTTCCTTTGGGTGACCATGTTCTTACGCGAGCCATTCCGGGGTTCATGGTACGAAAAAAACGCATGTACATGTCCGAGACAATTTCCTTTAGGCTGCGGTCGGAACTGCGGTCGGAGGATGATACCAGGCGAGCTTCTTACGCATACGTTGCCGTGCGACTGATGAAACTTTTTTTGACGCAAATGCTGCACGACAGGCTTGCGTCCGGGTTTCGAGAAGCCGCGCATATCAAGCCAGGTATTGAGGACGCATTGCGGGGGAAACAAGACTGCCGCAATGACATGTGTGAAGAAAGTCAATATGACGTTGGTCCACAACATCATGGCTCAGCTCTGCCAAAGATCACTAGAGAGCGCTGGCGGCTTCTCAAGGAAATGGAGCGACCTGGTCTAGATATGAATAGTTCGCAGAAGAATGTCTTGGAGCATGCGACGCGCTTGCAGAGTGGAGCCCTGGCCGTCATTGGACCGCCAGGGACCGGAAAAACGACCACGCTTGTTGAGGTCATCGCCAATCAAATCACCCTGCATCGCGACAATAGTGTTTCCCTTCCAAATGAAGATCCTGGGCCGCCGCAAGTCGGCGTCTTCGCTACCACCAACCGTGCAGTGCATGAGCTTTGTGTGCGATTCGTGCGCAAAAAGGTCTTCGACCATATGAAGAACACTGAGCAGGAAGTCACTTTGTTTCCGCAGATCAAGGTGGTTATGTTGCGGTCCTTTCGGCTGAGATTGTCCGAAGTGGAGGACGCAGAAACGCTGGAGCGTGTTGACTTGAGCAGCCGAGAACAGCGTATTGCACGATGGGCGCATTGTGTTCGAGATCGGATGACCAAGCTGCAGAGTGTCTTTCATGATCCTATCGGTGCATTGCGAGATCGCTACGAAAGGTTGTTGGCGGACCTGAAGATTAATGCCCCACCGAAGTCGGGAAACGAACATTCGGAACAGGAAATGCAAACCCTTCTAGGCCATAAAGATTTGCGACCATTCAAAGCAGGCTCGAGCAAGCTTTTCGAAATTCTGTGGGACACCATGATTGTGCCTGAAGTCAAAGAAATTATGAGTGTGACCGCGTCAGTGCGAGGTGATTTCCACGAGAAGCAACAGATCCGTGTTCCGATTTTGAAAGCATGCCAAAATTTGTATTTGCGTCTCTCCGATACACAGGAATCTCTATTTTCCTTGAAGTCTGCGGACTCGACGACTGAAGTTTTTTCTACCGCAATGAACGAACTGAAAGATGGACTGCAGGCCACCTTTCGGGCGTGGAAAGTAGGAGAAAACTTTACAACAGATGACCCTCTTGTACTCAAGATGGCCTTCGAGAAAAGTTGTGGCGCTCATGCTACAATCGGCATACAGCGCGGCGCAGGTGAGCAGCAGTGTCAACGTTGCAAGGTGGAAGCCGATAAGATTCACAGGACGATAATCGGCACGTCAGATGCTTTGCGGCATGCGCTCCTCCGCGAGACGGATGTTGTTTTTAGCACCTACACGATGCCGATTTTCCGCCACTACGCAATTTCCCTGTCCTTAACAACAGCCATTTTTGACGAGGCCGGGCAACTTAGTCGTGCGCATCTAGCGGCGGTAATCCAACCTACGTGGGAACGCCTGATTTTAGCTGGCGATCACAAGCAACTTCCTGCCGTTGTGAAGAGCCGGCGAGTGAAGGAAACGGGTTTCGGTGTGTCGCTCCTGGAGCAGATGAGCGGTCCGAATGGACTAGGGGACCGAAGCCAGCACGTGCTCCTACTGGATACTCAGTATCGCATGGACCCGGTTATCGCAGGTTTCCCCAGCAGCCAGTTTTACGACCGCCTGCTCCACAACGGAGAGTCGATTCGAAGTCGCTTGAATATCTTTCGCAACGAGCACTGGGCGACTATGAGAAAAACGGTGTCTGGAACCACGACGAGGTCTTATTCTGTGCTCGTCTTCCACGACACCAGTCATTTGCCGCTGTATCCGCGCGAGAGGGACGCGAACTTTCGCTTTGATCCCAAGTTTTACCCGAAAAACAAAGAGAGCGGTGAATTGTTCAGATCGAGTGATGTCCGCCATCCGGTTAGCAAGTCCTACTACAACGAAATGGAGGCTTTTCTCGTCCGCGAGGACCTAGAGGCGCTTATCAAGAAAGCAGAAGGAGTCGCAAGCAGTACGAATGAACTGTTGGTGAAGGCAATGCCGAAAAAACTCACTGTTGCGGTGATCGCTCCTTACGCCGAGCAACAGTCTTTACTGAAACAGGGTACCTATTAATTTCGAAATTGCTTTACTCACCCTTGGGCAAATGTAGGCTGTGCTTTCACATTAGTTACTATTTGACTCTTCATCATATTCCTTTTCCTGCTGGACACGCGCTCGTCTTCATCATGCTCACTGCGTAGTGTTTAGCTTGCTAAAGAAATTTGTAGCTCTACTTGTTCATTCCTTTCCTTGGTATTGTAAGATTTTGGTCAATGTCAAAACTTTTGTGCAGAACTCGGGCATTTGCTTTCCAACGATCTCGTGGACATCTCCATCGGTACTGTGGACGCTTTCCAGGGAAGCGAGGCAGACCTGGTTTGTGTTTCGTGCGTACGCGCAAATAAAGCTGGCGGCATCGGCCACGTCGCGAACCCGAACAGGGCGAATGTCGCATTGACTAGGGCCAAGCTCGCGTGCTGGATCTACGGCCACAAAGCAACTCTAACGAAGTCCGAAGGTGTTTGGTCGGACTTTCTAAGGAGTTACGCCGCCCATGAAGACAGTGCCATCGTGGTGGAGAACACTGCCGACCGATTCCGTTTGAAATGCGCCGGGAGCAGTGGAGGCACGTCGAGAGACAACATCGGCTCTCAACGGGATACCTTCGCAGCTTTTGTCACCCGTGATCGCGTGGTCTCGGCCAAAAAGAGGATGGACCACGGCTCTTTCGTGAACGAGGAAGATGGCAGTGTGAATGTCTCGAGCCTCTACGGGTCTGCTTCAATTGATGACTTGCTGGACTTGACGTTCGATCGTGGTTTGTGGAAGGTGCTTCTCCGCGAGAAGATGAAGAATACACTGGCGGGACTGCGAGAAACAAAATCAGTGATCGTCAGCATGGTAATCAACATGCTTGGTTCTGGTGAACTTTTTCCCGATGAAGACAGAGGAGGTCGTTCGGGCCCACTCCTTCTCGGTTCCGGCGACGTCGACTACGCAACGTGGCTAATCCAGTCTACGCCGTTGGCGGGAGATAAAGGCCGCAACACGCAAGCATTTCTGTTGTGGTATGTGCATCTGCTACAAAAAGATGACGACAAGGACAGATTTGAGCAGGTCATCGTCGTGCATGATCTGGTAAAGTACGGGGCAGAGGAGGCGGCACGAGCGGAGTTGGCAAAGCAGCTACAGTCAGGCCAGGGCCGCGCGTTTCTGAAGTCTTGCTGCCACCGCGATCGGCGTCCTTGTGAACGCGGAGGTAAGCTACGTGTAGTGCATCCGATGGAGTTTGACGCCTCCGAAGTGTTGAAAATTTCCGAAGGAAACATGGATTCTGATGGTTCCCTCTGTACTTCGAGCCTCTTGCGCGTGCAGTCCGCATTCACGCAAGAGGAGCGCAAACTGTATACTGCATCCGGCACGACGCGACTTGCACAGATCATCGCGCAACAGCGTATAGATGTGGAGGTCCCGATCATGCTGTCACCGCAACAGGAGGAACTTCGGAAAGACGCTGAGTGGAAGCTGAGTATTGTTGGCGGTCGCAGCGGTTCGGGCAAGACGGAAATCCTGATTAGCGTGGGATACGGTTTCGTCCGGGTCTTCGATCGCTGCCGTGCGAAGACGGAACTTGAAGAGAACCCTGACGAAGGGTGCAACGTCCCCGCTGTCCTCGTAACGCAGAGCTTGTCACTACAACAATCCCTGCAAACGCGTGCCGAAAAGTTAGAGTCTTTCATGGCCTTGACACCACCTGACAGCTTTGAATCGTGGACCAGGGACCAGCAGAGGACTTGGATCGAGTCTGCCTTGGATTCGGAATCACAAATCGGACAGACATCGACGAGAGCTCGTTGTGCAGATAATGCTGACGGGCGAGCGTTTCGCGAGCCTCCGCGCAATTTCAACGCGGAGATTGGACCTGAACAGCTCAAACGCCTGCACGTTTTTACGGTGCGACAACTGCTCCAGATGCTGGACAGAACATTGAAAGGGACACCCTTCTTTAAGCCTGAAGACGGGACGGATGACGAACTCGGAGGGCAGAAAGATCGAAATGGTGAAATCAATTTTGTCCGGTTCGAGAAGCACATCTGGCCACAGATAGTTAAGAAGGTCAAGGGCCGAGCGAGCTTGAATTCGCTCTCTGTATTTCAAGAAATCCTGGACATCAAAGGCCACATTTTTGCCGGGGAAGAGGGCAGTAGTCCGTTAAGGATTCGCGCAAAGAGCGAGGAGAAGTACGTTGCGGGGAGTCTCACACGCAAGAACAGACTGTTCGAGGACGATAAAACACGCAAAACATTCTATCTCTACTTCCGTGAATACCAGGCTGCTCTTCGCGAAGAAGAGTGGGATGTCTGTGACCTGTGCCAAAACCTGTACGACCGCTACCTGCAGTACGGCTACCACGGACGCCATGTCGATAAGTTCTTGTCGGACGAATCGCAGGACCTACTCCTGTGTGAGATGTTAGCTTTCACCATTCTGACCCCGAGCGAGAACAGCTTTTTGTGGGCCTATGATATGGCTCAGACGATTCAGGAAGGACGCAAATTCAAAGTTGAGGACTTAAAGACGCTGCTTTATTATCGGTATAATCGAAAGGAGTCCCACCTGGGCATGGTGGACTTCTCAGAGAAGAACGACACGAAACGTAAAGAGGAGCTTTCGCAGAATCTACGACCGAAGTATGAACTTCTTAGCTACACTAAGAATTACAATTTCAATCGAAGTATAAATGAGGGCATTTATTTTCCAATTTATGTCGGAAGTAGTAGATGAACTAGTAGCTTGGAGCCCCCGAGAACAACCCCTCGCACTAGGATGCCCTTCCCCCCGAAGTAACCCAGGGAACAGGCAGGCAATTCTTTAACTTTAAACAGTCTCGCTGCGATTCAATTTCTTGGGTTTGGATTTCTCAAACTTCGAAGCCTTCCGCATTATTTTGCCGCTTTGGGACGGATTCAATTCGCTGGCTTTGAATTTCTCCAATTCAAAAGCTTTCGACTTTAAGCCTTTCTTCTGAGGTTCAATCTCTTGGCGTGGGAATTTCTCAAATTTCGAAGCTTTCCCTATTATTTTGCCCCTTAGGGATTAACTAAATTCCCTGGATTTGGATTTCTCAAATGAATCCCAAAATTTTCGACTTTCGGCTTTATTTTTGAGATTCAATGTCCTGGATTTGAATTTCTCAAATTTCGGGGCTTTCTTTATTATTTTGCCGCTTTGAGCTAGATTGATTAAATTCGTTGGGTTTGGTTTTCTCAAATCCCAAAATTTTTAATTTTAGGCATTTTCTCTGACATTCAAACTCCTGGATCGTTAGCTCATGAGTTTACGATTAGAGTTCGTGAGTTTATGGGTTTGAATCTCTCAAATTTCGAAGCTTTCCACATTATTCCGCCTCTTTGGGATTGAATTCGCCGGGTTTGAAGCCCTCAAATCCCAAAATTTTTGACTTTGGGCACTTTTTCTGAGTTTCAATTTCCTGGAGTTGAATTTCTCAAATTTCGAAGCTTTCGGAGTGAAATTAGATCCGCGGGATGTGAATAGCTTAAATCCCAAAGCTTTCGACTTTAAGCGTTTACTCTGAAACTCAGTGCCGGGCTTCAATTTCTCAAATTTCGAAGCTTTCCGCATTATTTTGCCGCTTTGGGATCGAATTCGCCAGATTTGAATTTCTCAAGTCCCAAAATTAATCTGAAACTGAAACTCAACTTGCTGGGTTTGAATTTCTCAAATTTCGAAGCTTTCCGCGTTATTTTTGTCGCTTTTGGATTAAATTCGCTGGATTTGAGTGCCTCACTCAAATCCGAAAATTTTTGATTGTAAGCATTTTCCTGTTTATGAGTTTCTGAGTTCGTGGTTTCGTGAGTTCATCAGTTCCTGGGTTCCTGAGTTCCTGGGCTGTTGAGTTCTTGAGTTCCTGAGTTTCTGAGTTTCTGAGTTTCTGGGTTTCGGGGTCTCTGGGTCTCTGGGTTTCTGGGTTCATGGGTTCATGGGTTCGGGGTTTGCTGGTTTTTGTGTCGGAGGTTGAGGGTTTGGGGGTTGGAGGTTGAGGGCTTCGGAGGTTGTGGGTTCGGGTGTTGGAGGTTGAGGTTTCGGAGGGGAAGTGTTTGCTGAATTTTATTGCTCTTAATATTAACTTGTGCTATTACAACTTGTGCTTTGTTGTTGTATGACTTCCAGTTCCACGTCCGTCGTCTTCCAGCACCAGCATGAAAGACGAAGACGTTGGTAGTGCTCCTTCTTGTTCGTTTAATACTCTCCATCTCGCAATTGTTGTCTCGTGTCAGGTTTTTGACGGAGAATTTTCGCACTCATGATGGCGTGTTGCGCGTTGCGTCTCTGTTGTGCGTGGACATGTTAAAGGTTGTGTTTCCGCAACAAATCGACTGCAATATGCCTAGGGAAGAAAGTCGTGACGCAGGGGAGGCGCCGCGTCTCGTGTATGGCGTCGAGGATGAAGAGTTCGCGAGGATTCTTTTTCATGAAGGTTCGCGGGGTAGAGAAACAAGCACCGCGTCCATTCTTGGAGAGTCCCGCGAGTTGGGTCCGAATCAAGCGATCGTCATCTACTCTGAAAACCAGCGAGCGGCTGTGCACAAATTCTTCAAGCATGCTGATGGCAGAAAAGTGCCAAACGTATTCACGCCGCAGCAGATTAAAGGACTCCAATTCAAATCAGTTCTCGTGTGGAAATGGTTTTCTAGTGCTCCCCAGCATAATTGCTGGCATCTTCTCGAAGCGGCCTTGAAGGAGATGCTGAGCTGCAGCGGCCGAGGAAACCAAGGTGGCCAAGGGGATTATTACGGATATCGACCACTCGAAAATATGCGTTCGAAGCTGACCGAGTCCGAGCTCGACGTGTGGTGCAGAGAACTGAAACTGCTCTACGTCACCGTGACGCGACCCCAGGCGCAGCTCTTGTTTTTTGAAGGTATGTGCGACGAAAGGGTGTGGAATAACCTCAGTCACATTCGTAGTGTCCTTGTCGATGCGCCACGCAGTGGACTACTACGTTCGCGCGGGGAAGTTCCCTCGTCTGGTACGTCATACGCGCAATTTGCTACCGCAGGAAAATCCACACGTCGTGAGACATCTGGAGAAGACGATCTACTCGTGTTTGTGTCGGGTGATAATCTAAATTCTACCCAAGGTTTTAGCCGATACGTGACGGACGTGAAGTTGCGAGATAGCTCGTTTGTGAAACAGTTTGCCGTGCTATCCTCCTCAGCCGAAGAATTTCGCAAAAAGGGCATGGAGTTTTTTGCACACCATCGTTGGTCAGACGCAGAGCAGATGTTTCGAAAAGCGGGAAAGGCGAACCTGGCCAACCTTTGCGTCGCGAGAGCAGAGCAGACTCTCTCGGACGAAGACCTTCAGGGGCGTTCCGGTTATGAAAAGGTCGACGCGTCAAAGCGGTTGTTGCATGCCCTCGCATTGTACCGGCAGTTGCTCGGGATCCCCCAGGATGATCTTCTTCTCAGGCGCACAACGCCGAAACTGTGCGGCTTTGACGATGAGGAGAAGAGCCAACTGAATCTCCCACAGGATCTATACCTGCCCGCCGTAAAGTGTTTCCTGAGTCTCGGTCTCAATGTTGAGGCAGGAGCGGCGTATGCCACGTTTTTACACGATCCGAAGAAAGCGGCTGAGCTGTACGAGAAGAGCCTCCATTCTGCACAGACCAAGCTTCAAGACGCCAGGAAAAAGGTAGAGGAAAAAAACACGAAAAGCGACGTAGTTGTAGTTAATAAGAAGAACAACACCAATCAGCAACAAGCAGTTCTTGCGAGTCGACAGCACTCGTCACGTGAAATCACTGAACTTGGGTACGAGGTCGCCCTGCTGAAGCGAAAAGCTGGATTAGCGTATGCGAGAGTTGCATCCGAGGAGCTGCAAATGCAATCGCAATTTGATGAGGAAGTAGGAGAGCCCCTAGCTTCAGCTGAATATACCACAAGAAAAAAAAAATTATACAAGGAAGCGCAGAGGTATTTTGCGGACGCGATCAGGCTTCTCTGGGGAGAGTACGAGACTCTGGTGAATCTTGGCGACAAGCCAGATCCGATGTTCATCGTGACGACACTGGAGCCTTTCCGAGAACAGATGGACAGTGATCTAACGCTCATTTCGAAGAGAGATGGCAGGAACTTTCTGAAGTCAGAAAAAGAGTTTCCGAAGGCAGACGACCTATCGCGGTGGCCAATTTTCGACCGGATTGGACATATCGCGCGTCAGGAGATTAATAGGGAATGGGCGACCCGTGTTGAGAAGCGCAACATGAAGCAGGGAGTGATCAAAGCGGAGCTCAGCGCTCTCCGTGCGAAATTGCAACGCGTTGTTCGCGCAGAAGAGGAGCCGTCATTGCAGAAAGAGGCACGGGAAGTGCACATTGGTACGGACACGGCCGGCGGCACTGGGTCCGCGACGCAAAGTGCTAGAGGCGCAAACGGTAAAAAGAAGAAGAAAACCTCAAAGCAAGGGACAAAGCCCAGCACCACCAGCGCTTGTAGTTCTGGCGCCGCAACGAGAATTAAACAGATGGAAAGGCTCAAGCTTGAAAAAGACATAGAGAAAAACGAGATAGCACTGTCCGAACTCCCTACGGACCAAGCAATGCGCACTCAGGTAGCGTCCACGGATCCTAAAAGCAAGGAGTTGCTTCTCAAAATTGCGGATATGATTCGCGATCCCTTCGACGCAATTGATTTTCTAGATTACTATGCGGGGCTCGGGCTGGTGGCAAAGCTTTATTTCTGTTCGAACAAGACAAAGCCTCATGCGCAGTCCTCCACCACATCAGCTTTATCTTTGTTGTCGAAATACGCGGGATACGACCTCTGCAGTATGCTGAACTTTGCACGCAACGCGGCCGAAGCCACCGGGCAATGGAGCGACTCTGCCACACTGCTAACTCAGTTGATCAGCAAAACCCACGAAAACACTCCCGAGAACCAGAAGCTAAAGGACTTGCAGCGGACCCATTGCCGTTGCGAAAAGGTACTGATGCCGGAACGTGACGGCGCGTTGCTTGTCATAGAGCAAGATTCCTGGGTGGAGACAGCGGAATTTCCAAGAAGCATCGCAGATTTTGAGAATAAGTTTCGTAAACGAACCCTGAAGCCACAACCTGGAATACTCATGGCCCGCCTCGCACGAGAATTCGTCGCACATCAAAAATTCACTCTGTCGGCGCTGTCGGACGTAGAAATATCTGCCGAGGTCGCAGATGTTGCCGCCATAAACCGATGCGTCCTGGAGGAACCCTCAACGAGCAGCGCCTTTTTTATGCATGAAATCAAAAACGATTTTTCCGCTCGTTCTAATTGCTACCTGGTGTTCAAACAATGGCTAGGGTATTTAACGCTTGGATATACCGCCTTGGGGCAAGATAACGGAGACGCTGGTCCAGATCGTCACTCTGGCTCGGGGCAAGACAGGGCGCAACGAAAGAGGGAAAGTAAACGCTTCGAGTATTGCCTTCGTGAGCTCTTATCGCATGCGGGGGACGAAGCTGCCGAGACTGAGTTTGTAGCGCATCACTGCCGTGACCTGCGTGAGCATGTCACACTGCGATATCATTGGAAACCGCAGAGCATGCAACCGATTGTGCTCAGTACCGAGGATTACCGGGCACACGCTCAAGAGTGCTACAGGACTATAGGAAAAACGATTTGCGACGCTTTTCAGCGCGTTTTTCTGCGATACTTACTGGTAAGTTTCGACGCACGTGTTACTCGTTTACACAGGACGAGTGACACAGGTGAAGCTAAAGCGGAGGAGGTGCCGACGCCTAGTGCAGAGACGAATTGTACGGCTGTAATTGGATGGTGTCTGACAGAGGTGCAAGGCTTCTTGCGATGGGGCGAGCAGCACTTATCGTTGTACGCTAAGGACTTTTCTTGTCGACCAACGTTTGAAGGACTTGCGGGCCAGGCGCGCTTGTTCCTCTACACGTCCTTTGTTGCCCAATGGGAGGGCACCAGACTGACATGTGACCTTCTGGAGCAATCACAATCTGTCAAGAAACAACACGCGCTTCTAGCGAGGATCCTTGATTCTCTGATCGCTCAAGACGAGCCACCAAAATCTACCGCAGAAGGGGAATTGCTCCAGCTCTGGTGGTTGCAAAGTAATCTGCTCACTGCAGGAGATGTCGCAGGTGATTTCTGCGGTGGATTTTTACAGCGGGCACCGCGAGAACTGCTTTGGAGGGAACGAAAATCAAGGTCTTCGACATCTGCTGGTGGAAAGTCAGACTCCGGAAGCTACAAAGACCTTGACGTCGGACAGATGTTAGAGGGCATACTCGAAAGGGAGGAAGATCTCACTTGCTCAATTAACAACATAGTTCACGAACTTGATGGGGAACAAACTGTTTTTCACGACGATATGAAGGAGAAACTGCGACATGTGGCCGAGCAGGTGGGTGTCTTGCTCCACGACGGTTACGCTAATGCATTGCTGAGGCTTTCGCACACGTCGGAGCACTTTCTCTGCCTTGTCCATTTAGTCGTGAGAAGCCTTCAACATGCAAGTTGTTTCTTATTCGACGGAACTGTGTCAGCTTCAGGGCAATCTTCTGCCTCGCTTTTTTGCGCTGCACAGCTTGCCGAGAAGTTGCTTTTGCAAACGCAAAGAAACACCGAAGCGCTGATACATGATATTGAGCTTCTTCAGGCCAATATCCTAAAGCTACGCATGTTCTACGCAAAGGTAACCAAAGAGGTCGAGTCGTGTGAAGCCGCATTTTTGCAAGGAGAGAAACATCTTACGGCACTAAAAGCCATGCGGCAGGAGCTGCTCACACGGCGAACCTCCGCAAAGGGCACTACCAGAACAGAACCGACAGAGGTGGGAGCCACGAACGCGGTGGCTGAAGTGAAGGAGGCCGCCAAGAATGGTAAGGGAGTAAAAGGATCAAAAACGAAGGCTGCTCCTGGAAAAAATGGGAGAACAGGAGGAAGCAGCAAGAAGTCAGCGGAGGGGGACGACGAGAAAAAGTTACAAGCAAAGATCGACGCAGTCACCAAGAACGTTGAAAAGGCTGAAGCTGCCTTTGCGGCAAAAGAATGTAAGCTACGTTCTACCATCGCAGAAGTATTTGCTGTCTGGGCCCGTGATTGGGAAGACCACGCCGATGCGCAGCCTGAAGAGCAGACAGAGGTCATTTCTTCTGGCTTGGATTTGGAGACCCTCAGAAGTAGAATCGTTGAGATTCTCGCCGCGGCGTCCAAGCGCATCGATGCAGCGGAAGAAAACCTGCAGTCCAAGGAATCTTTTCTGAAAGGGGAACAAGGTGTCTCCGTGACCTTCGACACCATGCGAAGCAAAGCACGACAGCTGAAGGGAATGATCTTGAAGGTAGTCGTGCCCAAGATGTTGACGACAGCCGACAACACGCAGAAACATCCCAGTCCAGGCGAGGCTTTGCGCGAACGAGAAACTGCTGGAGTTGATTCGCTCCTCCAGCATCAAAACATCTACTCCGAGCTGTTGAACCATATCGGTAGCAAGCACGCAATTCAGTACATGCGTCGTGTCTTCGCTACATGCGCCGATCTAGCTTTTTAGCGATACACCATTAATACCACACTCTCTAGGTCGTATTTATGATTTATCATGTTATATATATTATATTTATATTGATATGTTGTATATGATGTTGATCGGTATCGGATGGCTTAACTCTAAGTAATGATCTTTTTGATTTCGCAATGCGATGTTATTTCTTGATCTACTTTTTGTGAACAGATTACAGTACAAAAAAGTTGCCTTTATCCTTCTAATTCGTCATATGAAGAACTAAGTACACATAAGGAACTAAGTGCCCTCTGAGGCGATCACCACGTCCCACTGCACGTCCTCCTTGGGGCGCTCCGCCGGCGCTTCTGTCGGCACTTCGCGTGAAGACCTGGCAAAGGCGCCCTATCCGATCCTACTATCGCATATTGTAAGGAAACTACATCTACAGAGGGAGAATAAGATAAAAAATTGTGTTTAATAGAACTACCTGAAAAGAAGGCAAAGGCTTGTTTCCTATTTTCGATGACATGTGGGTCATCCTCATTCCTATGTTTTGATGACATGTGGGTCATCCTCATTCCTATTTTTTGATGACGTGCGGGTCATCCTCATTCCTATTTTTTGATGACATGTGGGTCATCCTCATTATTCCTTCGTTGACTATATAAAAAAATGGCTTTATTAGCGCAGGACAGCAACAAGCGCAGCTCTCGCGAGATGATCGACTGAAGACGCGATGAGTCATCCGTGTTTCTACAACGTGTGTCATACTCATTCCCAAGTGTATTAATGATTCTTGTGAGCATCCACGGCGACGAATCCGGTGGCGACCTGAATTCAGCATCACTCTGACACTGTTAGAGAACAAAAAACTGTAGTGTTCTTGGAAAACAAATCTTAGTCAACGGCCACTTTCGGACGAGTGCTGAGTGTATGCGTAATCTGTTGTCGAACTTGACCAAATAACAATGGAGATAGTGATGCTCTTGTGGTGAGAGAGTTGAAGTTGTCGATGAGAGACAATCAACGAATTGATCAAGAAGTCGGAACCTCTGTCTGAGATAAAGAGTTCTGTCGCGAGCGGTGAGAATCCACTATCGATGATCAGCGAGATCATGAAGATCAACATCACGGTCAGCTCCCTGGTGACCATTCTTCTAGTTCTTGTTCGATAGCGATCGATACAAGCGATAATGTTTCCTGAGTTCTTCATTACCGCTATCTCTGTATGAGGCTGAAATCGGTTTCCTGACTGAGTGACGAGATAGACCGTATTGATGTGTACTGTCAGTGTTTACGAGTTTAACCATCTTCGTCGTCTGTACGTACATATGCTTCGTCTATTCGTTCAACGAGAACCTAAATGATCATATCATCTCCAAACCCCTTCGCAGTTTAAGTGTTTGCTTGATCTGAATTTATAAATTCAATTTTTTCATCCTTCTTCCCGAAGAGCATTGCTTAATAAAGTACGCAAAGGAGAAATCTTTTCGCGCAAATATCTTCAAGACAATTATTGGACGCTAAGAGTTAAAAAAGCAAGTCTTGTAACTAAAAAGGTAAACGAAGAAGTTCGTAATCACAGATTGGCATTTCCACTTTGGTTGTAGTTGTGCGCAAAACAACAATAATTCAGCCTCAATCGAGTAGAAGAGAAGTTGGTATAGGTATTCGTAGAAACAAGAATCATCAAAAATCAATCAAAAATAATAGACAAGTAGTTCGACTTCCGAATATCAAAAGAATAATAGATAAAGATCATTTTCAACAACTAGTTTGTGATTGTGTTTGTCCTTGTTTGCGGTCACAAAAATGGTGCGTGCAAACTTGATGAAAAAGGGTACGGCCACCGGCGCCGCTTTGAAGCCCTTCGAAGCGATTGCTCAGGACTTCAAGAAAGCCCTGACGATCTGGAAAAAATGCCAGAAGCAGCGCGCTAAGCTCAACGATAATCCCAACAACCAGATGGCGAAGAACTTGCTGGCAAACGAGCACGTTGGTTTGTGGAATCTCCTCGCAGTTTTGGACGATCTCGTTGTCAACTACAACATGAAGAGAGACCCTGAGGTACAACTCTTGCTTAAGTTCTTTCTTCACTTGATGAATATCTAGTTTTCAGCCTTTCTATTTGATCCTGCTGTTCCTTCTTGGGTATTCGTTGTTCGTATTAGATGAAAAAGTTGCAAATTTTCATTTTGCTCCTTGCTTGAATGGCCGAGTAAGCTGATATGGTATTGGCTAGGAGGCGGAGCAGGATGGAAATGGATGGCTATACTATGCAGGTGAGAGGATTTGTAGCTAAGACTTGTAGGTAGTAGAGATCTTTTACTACTTGTCATAAACATTCTTTCATCAGGTTGAGGCAAACGCCGCCGCCTACAGTGAGATGATGCGTTCCATGATTGCTGAGAAGGACGACGAAGTCGTGCAGAACTGTATCCTGGAGGCTGAGGCCCCGATTCCAAAGCAGCAGATTGCGTACAACATCATGAAGTACTTGGACTTGCTGAAGGAGAAGAAGACCATGCAGCGACAGATGACAGCGCTGGACGCCATTGCCGCCATCGAGGATGATCATACCGACACGCACGCGGCCGCGAAGCAGGTCGAATCGATTGACGTTGAGGCCGAGAAGGAAGAGGCCGTCGCCGTTCCGCTTGACCACGAAACCAACGCCGCCAACGTGAATGCCGCCACTAATCAGTCGGACCGCACGTCGCAAGTCACCCAGCGTCTCTCCATGGCGATGCCGACCCACGACGGTCTTGGCGCTGCCTGGGAAGATAGCGCGCAGCCGATGGCCGATCACGAAGACAAACCGACTCAGCGCGTCATCTGGCAGGACTGTACTTTACTAGTGCTACTAGGTTCTACTTGATGTTGCTCTAATACTTTTTGGTAGTTGTACTTCTAGAGCAAGTTGTAGTATTCTATTTTCTGTATGACTAGGTTAATCTTGTTATCAATCACAAAAGTAAGACATTTCAGACATGGTCATTATATGTACTAGCTTCTCATTTTATCTCCCGTCGTGCTCATCAGGCATCGTCATCGAGCATCCGAAACTGGATAAGCTTGAGAAAGAGATGTCTGAGATGCTCCAGGCTAACCTGCGTACGTTGATGGAAGCCAAGCAGGTGAAGGTTGTCTCCACCCGCGGATTGACCTTGGTCGAAGTCGCGGACGCCGTTGAGAAAGTGACGCCGTTGAATCTCCGTGATCACCTTTTGACTTGCGTTCCGGAGGGAACCATTCCCGTGCCGTTCACCATGCGTGATTGCTTCCGTCCGCGATTCTATGCCAAGATGCCGCGTGAGCTCACTCTGGCCGAACTGGACGCTTACAAGGCCGCCATGATGACCGCTATGGACGGAATCGACGCCACCGTCGATATTACCGGTGACATCCTCGCGATCACGGTACTTCTGTTTGATTCTAGAGCAGCAATGAACAAGTACATGAGCAAGTCTTCCGATTTGATGTCCAAGCCACATGCATTTCTAGTTCTGTGGTCGTAACTGCTCCGAGTACTTAATAAGGATCGAATGACTTCGATTTCCATCATGATGAAGATCATACAGTTGATTATTTTTTTCGGTAGTTTCACCTGCAAACGTTCTCACTCTCAGGTGTACGAACCTCGTAACCCGGATATTAAGGAAGTGGCGAAGGCACTGCCTGCCGATGCTAAGCCGACCACTGTGAGCTCCGGCCATGCCGTTGAGCGATATTCCTGCACTGTTTCCGCTGCCCCGGCTCGTCACGCTCAGGAGTTGATGTTGATGCGCAACAAGGTTAAGCAAGAGATGTCCTGCAAGGACTGCCGCGTCCTGCCGCGCGAGTCCCGCCTCCACGTCGAAATTATCGGCGCTTACTTGGCCACGCCGACTCTGGATGAAATCAAGAAGGTTATGGAGACGATTACACCGGTCGAAAAAGTCGTCCACTCGGAATGTATCCACGACTATGATTTTTACAACTTGAAGTTCTTCGTATTTGAAGATTCAAAAGATCAATTTCAATTTGAATTATGAAGGTTATTTATGCAACAGCAAAGTAGACATAATTTTCATGTTGATGGCCTACTACACCGGCAGGAGTTCCTTAGTTGTAAGGACAAGAATAATTCCAGTATTTTGATGATATCTAATCATCTCGGATCTCATCAAAAAACTAGAATGAATACAAATCTTCAATCAGAATCAAATCAAAATGCTCGTCAGGTGTGCTGTTCCAGCAGGGCGTTGCGGGTGACGAGGCCGCACAGCCTCTGACTTCCGCTGAGATTGCGTCTGTCCAGAAGTACTGCACGGAGAACCAGGGTCCACAGCGCGTGATGTCTGTGAAGGATTCTGAGGGCTGGACCCAGGTGGACATTATGTACCCGGACTTCGACCCGCAGTCTATGACCATGATCAAGGACAAGGCCACCAACGGCATCATCGCAGGCGCCATGAAGGCGTTGGGCAAGACTATGGGAGACAGCTACTCCACCTTCTCGCTGTTGGAGGATGCTCCGCGTCGTCAGACGCGCGTGAGCCGAGCCACGCAGTTGAAGTTTCAGCCGAACAGCCGTGTGTCCGGCGATGACAATCCTCCGCTGCCGCGCCAAACAGCCGGCGACGGCGTGCAGAACTTCGACAAGCTGATCGAGGATGAGCACAACCTGCAGGGCCGTATCTCCATCGCTTTGCCGGTCTACGGCTACGACGTCGAGAAGCTCGGTTACAACGCGAAGGTGGATGGCCAGAATCTCTTCGTTAAGGACGTGGACAGGATGGACGGTTGCACCGCCATCGGCTCTCGCTACGCCATGGACAACGGCGGCTACTACGCTGAGATCAAGGTCTGTAAGACTGGCCCTCCGCTGGACGCCAGCGGTTCGCCAGCTACCGGATTCGTGGGACTCGGCTTCACCACCCAGCCGGCGGAAGCGTTCAACGAGCAGCTCCCGGGAAAGCTCTGCGAGATGCCAAACACCTGGTTGGTCAGTGGACCTTACGAAAAGGAGGACCACATGAGTCTCTTCTGCAACGGCAAGCTGAATCTCCGCTTCGTGTACGCACACGCTCGTGACCGCTCCGAACAGACCATGAACTACCAGGTCGGAGACTCCATCGGTCTCTGGATCCGTCGCCGTGATGGAAAGGTGCTACAAGACTCTGGTAGTCGTAGATGAGTTTCTAAGATGAAGTACAGCTGAGATATCAAATTTCGGTCAAAGACCTCGCAGTGTTGATAATGATATTCTCCAAACGAGCAAATTTGATAACTGTAAATCCATACTTCCCGCCATCCCCTTCCCATATCACAGGCAAAGCAGTGGTTGCTGTCTGTTTTCATCAACAAGAACAGAATCTTCACTTGCAACTGCAACATTCCGGACGGCATCGAGCACTTCCGTATCATCTCCGAATGCGGTGGCCGTGTTGAAGGCGTCAAGCTGCTCACCAACGCACACCCACCGGCACGTCTGGCGCTCAACTACTGGTAATATATAATCCTATGTATTTTGTTATTGTTGTAATGCTCCTTCTGGCTCTGTCCCTCACTAACATTTGTTGATGTAAATGTAATGCGTGTTCTCTACCTGTCCATCATCATGATAAAGTAGAGATGAAATGTTTTTTCGGGAATTGAGTTGTTGTTGACGTCAAGGTCAACATCCAAATTCAAGACGAAAAAGTTGTTGAAAAAGCCGTGATAGATGCGAATTCAAAACGTCAGGTACAACCCTCTGAAGCAGGGTGCGCAGCGCATTATCGAGAACATCCTGTTCGTAGACGAGAGCTGCGCCAAGAAGCATCCGCTGAAGGTCGACTGGACCATGTCCATGTCTCCTTGTAACATTTCGCATACAGAAACTAAGAAGTGCAAGATTCTCACCTGGGGTAACGAAACGATTGCCACCCCGCTTACTCGCTTGCCGGATCTCGACAAGTCTCTCGCTTTGAAGTGCAGCAAGATGATCTTGGTCTTGATGGCTAACCGCGTCTTGGAAGCGAACAAGGAGCCCAACAGCGACGAACGCGCTAAGATTGCCTACACCTTGTTCTGGTACTTCAAGCACCGGCAGTGCCTCCGCGATGAGATCCTCCTCTTCGTTATCAAGCAGCTCACGGAGAACCCGGCGCGCAAGTCCACGCTTTTCGGCTACGTCCTGCTGCAAATCTTGATGGAGGGCGCCATCGAGGCAAACTACCACTTGCCGATCCTGCTGGACGACTTCTTGCAGAACCAGAAGAGCAGCGACGCCAAGATCAACAAAGAGATCCAGAAAACACGCGAACTCTTCGCCGATGTGCACGACAAGTTCACTCAGCAATACGTCTCGGAAGATGTCGATGACGAGTAAGAGGATAATTAAGATTATGATTAAGTTGTAGGAGTAAGAGTATGAGTAAGTACTTTTATTTAGATCATGGACGAGATGGACATAAACATTCCGGAAGTTGTCATATGCATGTTACTGGATTTTCTAGAATGTAGATGACTAAAGACTGCCGTGGAGACAATGAATGTTCAAATTCAAGAGGCGAAAGAAAGTGCTTAATCACAGAGACAGCGTGAAAAATTTTATTCGACCTACGTAGCAGAAGCAGAACTATGAAACAGAGGGAGTACCTACGACAAATATAGAGATAAATGGCTGCAGTTAAGAATATAGAAAGTAAAATGAACGATTGGGACAAGTATGTATGGGTTACGTAAGTACTTGATAAAAAATACCGACAAAAAAGGCAAAAAATAAGGGAAGCATTTTTCCGAGAATTGAAAAATTCGAAGCTCCTCGTGAAATCAAAGAAAAATGTAGAATCATCAAAACATCGCATATCGTCATCTTTCTTAATGACTAAACGCACATGGACTTACCGCACCTACTGATTCTCTTGTACCAGCACTCCTGTTGGGTAAGTACGTATTCTGAAGCAAGTTTTCATACTGGTACTGCATCTTTGTACTCTTACTTCACCTAGTTCAAGATTGATATCTTTGTGTGTGTATCCAAATCCATGAAAATTGTATTTGCGACAAAAACCTTCAAAACAATTGATTAGCAAACATCAGAGTATAATTCCGTAAAGACAACGCAAAACAAAAACAATACTAATTTCGGATTTAAAGGCATTAAGCATGAAGTACCAGTAAGATTAGCACAGTAGGTAAGAAGCAGTACCTATGTCCATGATAGCAGAAGGGGTGTAAATCGATAGTAATGTTGACGCAGAGACAAACCTGCGAATGGGATTGAGTGTAAACGATGGAAGCTAGTCCACATCGCTCTTCTGTTACAGTGAGGGGCAGCGAACTGCCTTGGAGCCGCTGAAGCCACAGGTTATCTGAACCGCGCTTTTATAGAGCACTGTGAGATTTTGGTTTTATCTCCAGGATGATCTTTTTATCAAGGACGTGCATGATAGCATACGATCAGTTGGCGGTAGCGTACTCAGGAATGACTAGTAACACAGACAACACCATGTCTCATGAGGAGAGATGTGCTAGTATCGTACAAAAAGATTGGGGTTTTTATATAGAAGGGGAGGGTAATGAATATAGAAAAGAAAGAGTAGATGTCAGATGGATAGAAGAAGAATTTTTAGGGTCCGGAAAAGGGAAAGTAGAACAAAATCATGACGCACACGAAAACGCAAATTGATCAAAAAAAACTACGAAGTATGTCGATATTTTATGCGCCAGTGAATAAAAGGGAAATAATCGTAAATTTCGGCGTGATTGCACCTTTTACGCGCAGATGGCAATGGCACAGTGTTCTATCTTCTCAACTCGCAATCTGTTCTTCGCCGGTGGCATGCCTTCCTGCATTCATTTCCATCGGGTGTCAGAACTATCCACAACAGGACTCGATGAGTCACTTAGCTAGACCTAGAAAGAAGAACAAGACCAAATTTCTTATGTTGCAAAGAGGATGGATCTATGCAGGGATTTAGCTGCAACGATCATGAGATGAAAAAGATCTTAACTACTTTTGTCCTCAGAGAAGTTCAATCCCTAGCTAACGGATCCTTCTACTAAGCACCATTTAATACTAAGCAAGAGATTCCGCTACGGTCAGCTGTGGACGATCAGTTTCATTTTAGGGATGGGGAGAAAACGAAAGAGGATGATCCATCGATCGTATGAACTTTTTCGGTAGTTTCTAAAAAGGGAGTAGATCATTGGATCCTGTTCTTCTTCAGTCTGATTCCATCCATTAACTGCAGTACAGTTTCACAGTGAATGGGAGTAAATATACATTGCTTGTTCTTGTTTGCTCCCTTATTTTTTCAACGGGAGAATGTGTCGTAGCTAAGTAACCTCATCCACTATGAACTAGAAGTTTGTTGTTGTATGTGTCTCATAAGCTGAATTATAAATACATGCTTTGATGATGACGTTCACGACTCATTTCCACCATCCGAGCAGCACTGAACTAAGTTACACAAATATGGCAGCCCCATCGCACGAAAGCGGTGCCTCGTCTCCGAGCACCGAGGAGGATATCTCGAATCTTTCAGCCTTTCTTCGGCAAATACAAAAGAGAAATGCGGTTGTCGTAGACTGCTTCGTACTAATCTCGGAGTGTGGAGATGTCTTTTCATCTGACGAGAAACTGACAGAACGCATAAAATTGGAGGAGGAAGGTAGGGGGCTAATGCAACTAAAGGAAACGGCCGGCGCTGCCACTCCAAGCACTGAGAACCCTTCTCCAGCTTCTTCAAACGACGTGGATGCAAAAAGGATAGATGCTTTATCTCTAGACGCAACGATGTTCATGGGAGGTATGGAGTCTGGTAGCGTGAATTCCGACAACAGCGACATGGGTGCTCACCTTTCTGCAGCTTGTTTTATGGGTCGTGGACAGGCTGAGGCATCAGGTATAACAGGTGAGTTTGGAGGTGCACACGACGATGTTGGAGAGGAGTGCAGCGCAGCTATTGTAAACCTTATGAAACATCAATCCGCTTCCATGATGGATGCAGAGCCGGCTCAGAATACCGATTTCGATGCAATCCTCAAAAATAAAGTCTCAGAGATGAAAAGCAGTTCGTCCGCAGCACGCGATCCGCCAAAAAGTCTCGTAGCCGAGCTTGTTCCATCCTCTGTAGCGCAAAGCCGCAAAGAGGTATACCGAACCTGGGACGACCTCTTCTTCAGGGGATCTGGTATTCAGACAGCCCGCATAGGCGACGACGAGTTCGTTGTGGAGAAGCGTGAGGAAGTTGGCGAGCGCGTTTTAGTTCATATGAAGAGAAGTCGGAACTGCGATGCCATGGTGCGAGAGGTACTTGACCTTGACGAGGAGCAGATGTTGACCGCGATCGCCCAAACCACGCAGATTGAGCCTTTTCTTGTCGTGGACTCAACACGGAAGCACGTGCTCATCGCTAAAGCGATTGAAAAGCGGTATGCCAGCTTCGTCGCACAATTAGTAGAAGGTGTCGCAGACTTTTTGATTGATTCTGACATTTGAATACTTAGAAATAGATCTTCCACAGGAGGCGGGCGCTTTACCACGACTGCGATGAAATCTTAAAACCCACACGTCTATCTCTATCCTCTATGCCCAGGAATTTCATTGAAAAGGGCCCTGACATTTCTCCCAAGTAAACCTTTCATCTTCATCATCATCTTCCAAACTACAAAGCTTGAGCAGCAGCTTGCGTCTCACTTCTTCGAGAAGGTTTTCCTTCATGTTCTCACGTTATCTACCGTGGTTGAATCCTATTAATCAAGCTCGAATGATTGGATCGCAATCTTCTCTCAGCTGAATATAAGAGTGCTTGTTTCGGTGAACGCCCTGAGTGTCATCAGATGTACTAGCATGTGAAAAGAGGAAAACGACGAGCAGAGGACGATGGTACGCGAAGAAGTTTCACGAAATATTTCTAGTGACTAGAAGTGGAAGGACGGCAAAGAAATATTATCCGTCAACCTCTTCGACTTCGTGACCTTCACATCGTATTGGTTTTCCAACAAGTACTTCAACAGGTTTTAATTTGCCTTCGAGTTTTTCTGTAGTGATGTTGTAGTCCCCAATAAATTCAAATTATCCGATTCCGATAGACAAAAACATGAACATCATCTTCACGTCCTTCGTAAAATTCATCAATTAAGTAGATAGTAATAGAGTACTAGCTTGGAGCGTCCGATAACATCCCTCCCACTAGGATCCTCCTCCTCCCCAAAATAAGAAAATAAACAAGGCAAAGATGTAAGCGATATGCGTTGTCAAATTTCGAAAATTTTCCACGTTTTGCCATCGTTTGCGGATTGGATCTCGTGCGTTTGA